>NDGN011255807.1:0-16817 GCA_002564285.1 Tympanoctomys barrerae | reverse complement strand
TTAATTATTGAAACTGTCCTACCAATTTGATTTGAAACTGTCTCATTGCTATTTTTTTCTCAAGAAAATTATGGAAAAAAGAAAAAACTAGCACCGTAGCAGAACTGTTCAGACCCAAAGACTCAGTCTGCATTATTATAACTCCATTAATGCAAGCTTACATGCAGCTGCTTTGTTCAGGCCAGTACCTGGTACATTAGTGCATCTCAGACACAGAAAACCATTGTTCCCTGTGGTCTAGACTCAGTGTGAGCACATGATTTTCCTGTTCCCTAGGGTGACTTTTTCTCAGAGCTCCTTGCGATCCTCAGACAATTTAGCTGCAGTCCTGGATTCCATATGCTTTGGACAAACTTCATCATTTCATAACCTACAAGGAAATTCTTCTTCCCATTTATCAGTTTTCAGGTGAATATAATAAAAGAGTGATTTAGTTTTAAGGCTCAGTATAAGCATAGTCACATATTTGCAAAAACAGCCAGGTTATACAATTTTGACTTCATATAAGTGAGAAGGTTCTGTACCATGTGTCTAAATGGCTAAAAAGAATATATTATTAGTTCTTTATAAAACTAAGAAAAAGTCTGGAACAAAAGGAAACTCTGGTCTTCTTAGATGGCAGAAACTAGGTGAAATATTTTCAATTGTATTTTTTATAGCTTCAAAACTATGACAATCAAAAATTGTTCAACTAGCCAGTAAGATTTTGGTTGGTAATAGTTTGATTAAAAATTTGCTCAGTCTGGAAATCTAGAAACCACTTATAATTTTTATAAAATCTGAGTAGGTCAACACTTTGGAAGAGGAGGTTATGAAGTATAAAATATATCCCTATATAATTTTATTTTTTTCCTTTTCGTATTGCTTTGATGCTATTGAACAAAAAGCTTTAGAAATGCTGGGTAAGCACTCTGCTACTGTGTTACTTCCTCCGACTTACAAAAATTTCCCCAAATAATAGGACTTCCAATATTTAGCAAGTGATCTATATTGTAACTTAGAGGAAAAGTACAAACAGAAAATGCATTTAAATTTTCTCTTGGGCTGTAAAACAAAAACTACATTAGGAAAAGTTTCGAATACAACAAAGTAAAAGGCAACAAATAAACCAGTTCCTTCAAGTTGTAACCGGATGTTATTATCCCAGTGACCTTGGGAACTCCTTCAATGATAGAGAAATGACACAAAATGATTGTCAGTAAGAGTTCCAAATTATTCTTCTTGACTACAAAATTATTGCTTTGAGGATCTTTGCCCAGGAAGCTATCGCTTTCGGAAAAGATTTAGAAATGACAAGGATAGAATACATTTGAAAATACTTGTGCTAGTTGGGGTGTTAGATCAGACATAAGAGATGAACTCCAAAGTTATTTAAAATAAAACCTGTGAGTATTTTCTCCTGTCTACATGGAGAGTATTCTGATAGTATTCCATTGATTCTCTCAGTACTTTCAACTGGGGATCACTCTTGTTTTTTGCATCTTGAAGATAAGAAAGTGGAGGCTTAGAAACATTCAATCATATCCCAGGTAGCTCATGAAGCTACTGAAGACCAACACTGCATCCGCTTGGTGACAAAGCTGGGACAGTTATTGGGAGAAGCAGTACCTGCAAAGCCGGGAAAATATTTACAGAGTTTAATATGCTCCTTGGCATGTCAGCAATGCTCGCAGAGAGGACAGCAAGCTCCCAGTGGAGACAGGGTCGCAGGTGAACTCTCAGGGCAGGTACGTAGCACCACACATGATTCACTCCTACGTTGTCACTTTCAAGGAGCTGCAAAAATGATATTGAATGGGTTGTAACTTCAGACGTATGTCAATTTAGTCTCTGAAGAAGAATCTCACAATTATTCAATTATCGGTTAAAGAACAGCTGAGGGAACTTATATTTCAGTGGGAACGCAGAGCTCTGGAGCAGTCAGACTTACAAAGCACCATTTAAAATGTCCTTAGACAGATCACAAGTGCTGAGCGATACTTGAAACACTCTTTTGCATTCACCTGGGGTTTGATGTTTCCATGAGATTCTCAGTTTTCTTTGATGCATAAAGATGCATAAGCAAAAACAATTTCAATAACCAAAAGTATAGGAGAAAGAAAAATTTCCTCAAATATCTATTTTATTATTATCATTATTTTGTACTTAGTACAGGGTCTAAGGGTCTCACTACATATATCTGACTCGTAGTGATCTGCCTGTGTTCAGCCTTCCATCTCCTGGGGTTACAGGTGCGCTCCACCACGCTCCGTCTCAATTGCCATCTCAGCACGCCTCGGGTGTGGGGCAGGCAAGGCACACCGGGGATCGAACCCTGGCCACTGCGCTGTGCCTAAACATGTGCTTTAATCTGCTGAGCTATCTGGCCAGCCCTCAAAAATCTCATTTTATTTTAATCTTTTATTTACTTATTTATTTGGCACAGGGCGTGCCATGTAGGACCAGGGAAAAAGCCTGGGTCCTCGCACTTGCCAGGCAGGCACTTAGACCACTGATCTGTCTCTGCAGCGCCCCCACCAAATATCTATTTTAAAAGATAATATAAAAATAGGCTATTCTTACTACATAAATACTAGATGGCAAAATATTCAAGATACATTCCAAAAAAAAGGAAAAAAAAGATGTGAACAAATGAACTCTGTTTTGATATGCCTCTTGATAGAGACAGATGCTATGGTCTTTTGCTTACATTCATGATCAACTGTTTAAGAAGTGAATGGCCCTGCTAAGACAAAGTTTAAGATATATTTAATAAGTGTAATAAGTATTTATTTTCCTTGAAGAAGAGATTCCATAATGCTTGTAAAGTTGTGTGGAAAACAAATGCATACGCCACTTGCCAAAGTAAAATTTGAATACATTTTCTTGATTCTTAGGAAAAACAAATCTTTCAAATCAAAACAAAATGAGCAAAATTTGTTCTTTTCTTGTCTCATTCAAATGCAAAGCGTGGAAACAGACAAGTAGAGGGCCTCAGTATATGTGCATAAATAATGTCAAAATTAAATTTCAGTTCTGTGATTCCACACAAATGATTAAGCAGCCTCACCCACAGAAGGAAGATTAGAAGGCAGTGCAGTGGCCTGTCATAGGTTAGTGATTCCCAAGAAAGCATTCACCAACTCCGCCTGAAAGAGAAGATAATCATACAGTTTTAGCTTGTCAGCGGTACTCATTGAAGTGAGACTAATGATTTGTAAAATAAAACAGCAACCAAACTCCAAGTCTTTTATTGTTGTGAGATAATATAGCAAAACTGTAGCAGAAATATGCTTGAGATAAGATTATGTAGCAGAAAATGAAAGTCGAAGAAAAGGGATCTGGAATAGAGAGCGTTGTCAGTTTTAACTTATACTTTGCTTATATGGGGCAAAATCCTGATGGCTTTAAATTGCATCACTGTTTGAACTCTTTATGACATTTTAACCAAGATCCTGGGTTATATAGGGAGGTATGGCCCGTATTTTAGACTCTCCCAGCATAATTGCCACTACATTAGAATATTCATTTCATAAAGTGCATGGCGAAGTGTTCACATAACTTATGTTCTATTATTTTAGTCTCTAGAGGGAATGCATAATCCTAAAGCAAGAGTTCTTTACAACAGTGCTGTTTTCTCTGTTGTATCATTTTACAAGATCCCCCCAATAGATATCATTTCAGCTACACCTTTCCCATCTCTGAAATGAGTTTTCTTTTTCTTTTAGCGGAACTGGGGCTTGAACTCAGACCCTTATGCTTGTCAGGCAAGCACTTATTCTACTGAGCCATCTCCATGGCCCCTGAAATGAGCATTCAAGCTTTATTTTCTTGTACTATCTTGGTCTTCCCCAACTTTTTGATCTGATCTATCCATGTCTGAGCAAAAACAAACAGAGTTGATTATAGTTCTAATTTTTAAAAGAATTTATCAGTGTTGATTAATTGCCTAAATTAATTGTAACTTTTTAAAAGGCCAGCTGACTTTCAAATTTCTCTGAGAGAGCACAAGCAGATCATAGAATGCGGGATCCACAGTTTTGCTAGGAACCCCTCAGTGATCATATTTTGGAGGTCTAAGCTCCACGCATTCAGAAACATCATCTTATAGCTCAACAAAAGAACTGACTGACAGAAAATGTGCCTGATGTGTTGTCATAAGATAGGAACACAGGTGACAATTTATCAAACTAGTTCTTAATGTATAGTTGAACTCTCAACGGAGAATCATAGTCTCCAAGCTGTCAGTTTTCCTGAGAAACTTTCCATGAAATTCCAAGTTTTGAGAACAGACTGTGATTTTGACAATTGGCCATAATGCACCTAGAAAACAGTTTGAAATTGTTACACTAATCCCGAGCTAAATGAATTCCAGGTGTATGTAGCTTAACGGAGTGGAAATCACATAGTAGATGAGTAGAGATAACAAGCAGAAATTGCATACAGTGATAGTTTACAAGAACTTAATTGCTGAGATATGTAAGTTTGCCTCATCTTTCTGTTAGAAAATTGCAACAATACTAGCCAGTCAGTTAGTTAATGTGGTTAATTAATTTAACAGACCTTTGTGCAACCCTACCATGGGTAAGGTTTTGTTTTATACATGCCAATGTCAGGGCATCAGGGACAGCATATGGAGGATTATATGACCTCAATATGAACTTGTAAAAGTTACTGTAAAAACTTAAATGAAAAAGCACTACAGAACTAAATAATATTTCAGTGCAGTGGACAACAGTCTAAGGAGGTTGGAAGGTAGCTGAGGAAGGCATTGGGATTGATCTCCGTAAGGTTTTATGATTTCATAATAACTGATCTTTGCTTAAGAAGCTAAACCAGCATTTAAATCAATCTCGGTGGAAGAAAAGAATAGATACAGTACAAAGGAAGCAACATTTCTGAAGAATGGTTGCACAATCAAAAAGGACCTTAGGAAAATGTCTAAGATTTTCAGGGCATTTGAAGAAGCAGTAGACAAAGGATTTGAGAGGGGAAAGGAATTATGCCAAAGTGTTTCAAATGTGGCACTTCATGGGAGCAATTTTGCTCATGATAAAAGCGTTAGTCTGCCTTCTGTAGAAAATGAGGTTTGGTTTTGAGAGGATTTAAAGCAGAGGAGGAAAATTATTCCATTTTTTTTATAGACCTGGATGATGGCAACAGGGAATTACACTGAATATGTCCTTCAGGGAGAGAACATATGAAGATGTTGGTACAGACATAAGGATTTGAACCATTTGAACCAAGACAGCAATCAGAGCAGTTAATACAGGTGGACATAGAAAACCTAAAACTGGTGATGGATTTCATCATTAGAGGCCTCTGCATGTGGGTATGACAGAGAAAGAACACTCAAGGTGGATGGTTAACATAATGTGGTACATAATGGCACAACAATTTAGTTTTTCATCAGTGGAAATCATTTTTATAATTCTATAAGTTGAGTAATTTGGGGTAACAGAATTGTTCTGGAGTAGGTGAAAATCACTATTCCCAAGAATATATAATTACCAAGGATAGGTAGGTAGGTAGATAGATAGATAGATAGATAGATGATAAGTAGAGGATAGAGATGTATAGACATAGATGATATAGATGTAGCCATAGATGTCAACATCAGCATATGTGTTTATCAACATAAGACATGAGCCAAGGATGATTAATACATAATATTATGAAGCCAGCCTAGAAATTTGGGGACAGTGACTGAATCTGTACTCTGTAATTATAATTATATGCAAATCGCTGGAGTTGTTTCAGACATAATTAGAAACAACAAACTAGAAGTTGTGTGCTATGTAATGGATAATGCAGAAAAATTAGAAGAGTCTCTCTTTGGAATATTAATAATTTTATCTTTTTTCCAAATGACTCAGATTTTATTATTTTGCATACTACTTCCTGGTATACACAGAGCCATGTACAGCTATAAGCATCTCTTTTATAGTCTTTGTTCATCCTTCCTCGATGTTATATTGCTGGCAGCAAATGTTTCTAACATGCTTATTAATAATTTGCTTATTTCCGCTGTTAATGTTTTAGGCTCTGAAAACTTGGTTGTCCTGTTGTGTCCTGTCAGTCAGTGAGTTATACAGAATAATGTCTTCTCTTTCACTTGTTTTGATTCCATTTGACTCCCATGTTTCTTCTACCCGCCTATGCTGTCCCAGATCCCCCTCTGTTTCTCCCCATCCCTCTTTCTGGCCATCTTTCCCTGCTCCATTCATTTATTCTTCCAGGTTTGGAGCCTTCAGTATCTATTTCCTTCATGCGTGTCATGTACAGCTCACTCCTTCAGCAGAAAAATCATCGTAGACTGGATTTCAAGCTGGCATTTTTTCTTCTTAACCAGCACTGCTATAATCGTTATATAAATTAGCCTTTAATGTCAAAAGTTAGGAAAAGAGTACAAATCCAAAACTAAAGGGCAGAAAAAAAAATCACTGTACCAAAACTAAAAATTAAAAATAAGTTGGCCTCACAATGGATAGCTACTAGTGTGTTTCAAGAATCATGAGAACTTTTAATAGTCTTTATGTTTACTTTTATTTCTGCTTTATATCATATGTGTGTAGTTTTAATTTGCCAGCCACAGACCACCTATGGGATTTTAACCCATTTAGCCTAACGAGAAGAATTAACAATGTTGCGTTCCCATAACTAAGCTCTTCAAGATCCAGTGTGTGACAGATATGCGTAGAAGGATAATAGGACAAAGTAATGTATTTAGCTTCTGTCACAATCTACTTTTACAGAATAGGGGATCCTGTTTCAAAAACTGCTCTGTTAAAGTATTTAATGATAGAAGCACATGAAAAATTTCTTAAGAAAAGAGCCTGGGGCCAGCGAGATAACTCAGCAGACTAAGGGCCTGCTTTGGCAAGCTCAGGGACCAGGGTTCAATCCCCAGTCCACATGCCGCACTGGCCCTGCCTCGAGGGTGCAAAGAGCCACCCACGGAGTCCGAGTGTGGTGGTGCATGCCTCTAATCCCAGCACTGGGAAGGCTGAAAACAGGAGGATCACTACGAGTCCGAGCTGCACAATAAGACTCGGTACCTACTACAGAAAATGAAAATAAAAATAGAAGAGCCTGCTCGGAATGCACAGAAACAGATAGATCCATGATATCCTACAACTACACTTATCTCAGTAGTTTAGATGATTCACTGTGATCCTACCTCACACACCCCGATGCACTGCTGTTAGTAAAAGCAGAGAAACAAAGAACAAGTAGTTGTTTTAACAAGTTGTTAAAAAGTGGGCTCGATGATGAGAATGAATTTAGACAGGTGGGTTTTGAGAAGAGGACCGATAGGTAGTTGGGACCGATAGGCTCTGGAGTTAAGTTTAGAATCAGAAATAGAGATTAGGAAGTGAGAAACCATAAAAGGCAGTTAAAAATTGAAAGTTTATGGTATGAAATTACATGGTGCAGAAATTCAGCTTTGATATATTTTACCTAACTGCATGCTTGAGACTAAAAGGTTTTCATTGAGTGGAGTGTTCTTTGATGGATAGGTGGAATGACAGTTATGAGTACTATGTAGTCTTTACATTCAGCTTTCAAATTTTGTCAGGTACTTGCATGTAACATATACACGTGCAGACCCCATTGAGATACTAATTTTTGTTCTCAAAGAAGTCATGATTGTGCAATATAAGGTGCTGTCAACACTTGATAAGATATGGTAGCCAAAAGTGCCAGGCTATAAGAAAGCAGAGTCTGTAGCTTACAGTAAAATAGATTGGAATTAAAAATCTAAGGAAAAGACCCCAGAAGGAGCAGGCAAATGCTTTAAAATACTGGAAGCTTATGAATTTGGAAACAGTTCATCAGAGTGAGGGATGAGTCCAATAGACAGTATTGACTCTAAATTTGAGGGGATCATGTTTCTTAAATATTAGATGCTCTCAAACAGGAGCCTCTAAGGACTGTCCCTGAGTAATACTAGCTTTTTAGAGTTTTGGCTTCCAGCTGTTGGAGAGGTGTTGGAACACAGCTAAGAAGCAGCAATGAGCAGCTGTTCCTGAAGGGATCCCGGCCCCCTGCTTTCCTTCCTCCTTATCTTCTGAGCAGGTGCATTTCCAAATTTTAACCAAGTGGATTTATAGCACCTCTTTGAAAAAACAGGAAAAACAGGATGAGATGTTGTTAATTTTATTGGAACATGTCTCCCAAGGAAACAATTTATCTGACTCCAAAAATAGAATGAAAACATAAAATGACGCTGGGGTGCAAGGAGCTTTTGCTTTACAGAGACTTCAGGCAGTGCGAAAGAGACCCAGAAGTGGGTAGTGACGTCTCGCAAGGTGATGAGCATGCAGCTGCTGCATCGTGCTGTGCTGCGCACACACCTTGGACTGTGATTTTCTGAAGGATAGTTCCGCACAACAGAGGACTCAGCAATGGTAATGATATAGAGTAACAATAGGTTTAAATCCATTATATATTAAGCCATTTATATACATATATATTAAGTCATGTCTATGACTGTGATATGCCTCTGTGAGAAAACTCTGAGCACAACCCTATCCCACTGAATGAATGAATAAAAGAATAGCATTAACGAAAGAAAACACAATCATCAAATTATATCCTAATTGGATAATGCTGAGTATTGGTCAAGATGGGTATGGAAACCTTTGAATTCAGAGTTTAGGCTTTTTTTCCCCCATATTAGAAGTGCTTCATTTTTGTGGAGTTAATAATTTCCAGATTACTATGAGGCTATAAAATAAGCATTTATTTTTAGTATTTAGTTTTGCAACTTGTAAATGTTTCAACTTACTATTATAAATTTTCCCAGTTTGATGATTTGTAATTCACACTACTGTGTCATAATTAGTTCACCGTTTTTCTCAAGGTTGATAATAGCTGTGTAACTGATTAGAGGCATTGAAATATTTACATTGGTGAGGCTCCTTCCTAACAGCCACCGGTTAGCTGGTGGATGAATTTCTTACAGGTGCCATAATAAATCACCACCAATTTAATGACTTAAAATAATACATGCTTAATACCTTAGAGTTCTGGAGCAATGAAGCGTGTTAGGAGTCTGAAGAGGCTAAAACTGAGCTGGTGGTGGCATTGTATCCTGCCTGGAATCTCAAAGAAGGCATTTGTTTCTCGGTATTTTTGGCTTTTCAGTGTTGCCTGAATTGCTAAGTGTGTTGTGACATTTATCCATTTCTAAGTCTCTGAGCATCACACAGCATCTTTCCTTTGATGCTTGCTGTTTTTATAGTCGAAACTCCTTCCCTGCTCATAAAGACCCGTATGCTTACATTGAGCCGTGCTGATGACTGAGGATGATCTCACCTCCCAAATTTGTGAATTTAATCTTTACTGTAACCTCCCTTTTACCACAGGAGGGAATGTACCCACAAGCTCCCGGGATTACTATGTGGGCAGTTTAGGGGGTAGGGTGGGAGATATTGCTTTATGACACATATTAGATTAATTTTTCTACAGATTTTCTTATTTTATTTCTGTGTTAATAAATGACTTATCTGAGGCTAGGGACATAGCTTGGTGGCCTAAGCACTTGCCTCTCAAGCATAAGGACCCAGGTTCAATCCCTGGTACCACATACTTTGCCAGCCTGGAACCCCAGGCGCGCTGTGCCAGCCACCAAAACCAGGTGTGGAGGTGTATGTCTGTAATCTCAGTGCTGGGATGCTGAGACAGGAGGATCGCTATGAATCAGTGCTGCATAGCAAGACCCTGTGCCAAATAAATAAATAAATAAATAAATAAATAAATTTAAAAATATATGACTTATTCATATTGTAATTTTTCTTCTCTCCTTCCAGCTTTTCTGTACTTTCACACCTCTAAATTTTCAGTTTTGGGATGATTAGTAACTCCATAGATGGGATTTAGTATAAATATTAATTTTCTTTTCTTGTGCCCTACAATCAATTTTCATTTTCTAAGTAATCAAAGCTAAAGTTCTCTTAGCTTAGGAATTAAAATTATTTTCATATGAAATTTGGATTATAGGAAATTTTGCACAGCCTTAAAAAGCAATTACAGCTTGATTGCATTTTATGAATTCCAGAAACTTGTATATTTCCTGTGACCAGATTCCGAACGAAGATCTCCAGGGCACATGAGGCTCAGCAGCCAAGGGATGGCTCTGAAAATCCTCACATAGTGACTGTGTAGTACCTGTTGTAAAAAAGGGGGAAAGCATTCAAAATGAGAGCACCAACTAATTTTATCTCTCTTCTTTCCATGAAAGACCAACCATTGGAGATTCTACAATATTTTTCAAATTAGGGTTTCCCAAAGGATTTCATTTGACTGAATGCTTTCCAATTCTTTCCTCAGATTGGTTCATGAGGTTATCATTAGCCTACCATATTTTAAATGACTTCTTTTATTGCACAGTAACCTTACCTGTAGTCTGCTGTGGGGGGAGGGTATTGCTAATATGTAATTCTCCTCTAAGATGCTTTGCCCTTCATCATTTTCCATGATCCACAGCATTCAATCACCATAAGCATTTGGTACACTGAGGAAGAATAAACCGGGCCTGAAAAAAATATATTTTCTCCTGTAAGAGCACATATGTCAATTGATAAACATTAAGTCACAGGAAAAAAAAACATCTTTTTTATTAGTTCAATGCACCAATCATACTACCCGAGATTTTTTTCACAAATATGCACTAGAAGCCAGTTAATGGCTATGTCAATGCTAGCTCCACCTATCCAGCAGAAGGCGGTTGTTTTTAGCTTAACCGTAATTGACAGAACTGGTAGATGCTTGGAGTCAATCAATGAATTTTGGATCATCCTTAAGGGAATTCTCAAATAATCCTAATGAATTGTGGTAGCTGACATTTATATAGCTTAAAGGAAATTATAAAGGCATTGAGAAGTTGAAGCAGTGATTCACTTCCCTTTTTCAGGGTTCCTGAGAAGTTTTAGTTTTTTATATTGCTAAATCAAGAACGTATTTCTTACAACTTCTTGGGTATTTACATTCGTGTGTTTTTGTGCACAAATGTGTGTGTGTGTGTGTGTAAAGTATAAAAGAAGATCATTTTTTCATGAATTAAAATATTTTCCTTCATAAAATTCAATTCTAAAATGAGGTCAATCTTATAATACCCAATGATTGATTTTTCTGATTTTTTTGGTAATAGAATTTTAATATACATGCTATACCCAGTAACTCTACTGTTTACATTGCATTAAATAAGAAAACAATTAGTAAATATTTCTTTGCTACATTCTAAATTATGTTTGATAGATACATCAGCCATATATATATATATATATATATATATAATGTATAACACATATAAGGCTACTGAGACAGCTTTTTGGACTAAAGCACCTGCTTAGTCAAACTTAGGCTGAGCACAGGAATCACAGTTCATCCCAAGCATCATATGCCACGCTGGCCCTGCCCCCAGGCAGGGCTGAGTTGTCCCCTCCCCCAAAATACATATAAATTTATAAAACCTATATAACATATATACATATATCATTCAAATTGTCCCCTACGCCAAAGTCATTCATAGGTGCTAGAGTCTGTCTCTCCGCTCTCATGGTGTGGTCCTCCCGGGCGCTAGAATGCAGGTGAATAATTACACCAGCCAGAATCTGCATTACTATCAAGCTTTGTTTACTTATTTGGAACAATGACCACTTTTATTGTTCAAGTCACTTCTTTCAAGAGCTCCATTTTGGGCTCACTCATCAGTTTCATAAATTGCCTCATCCCTCACAATCCCTTCGTATTAATTGCTTGAAAAATTGATGGGTGAGTTATTTTCCTCTCGGAAACCTTCAGAGTCTGGAGCTCAGAGCAAGAGAGGCCTTGGGAGAGAGTGATTAACGGATTCTAAATTATTGCTAAATAGGAGCAAGAAGTTCCAGGACACTTTTTACAGTAAGGCAATTTGATACAACAATTATGTACAGTACATTTCCAAAAACAGAAGGAAAATTAGTTTGAAAATTTTCAAGATAAAAAAATAAATCTTTGAGAAAACAAATTTGTTTAACCTGGCTCAATCCTTACTTGTGTTTACATCTCAAAAAAAATTACAACAGCCAAGTAACTGTGCATAATTTTATGTTTTTTGAATCAGTCCTAAATATGTTTATTGAAAAAATAATGTTGAAAATATTTTTAGTTTATAATAAAACATTTTTCAACATGAAATTTTGGGTTTCTGAAAGGCTTACTTACATTTACTAGGCTGTGCATAAAGCCTTATTCGAGGAAGAACGAGATGAGGAAATGTTCCTGTGTATATTGTCATATGTGGTGCAGGGTGAAGCGAAAGACAGCAGGAATCTTCAGGGAGCTGGGGGAGTGCCAGGGTAAGGGACGCGTCTCAGTGGTTCTTACCGCGCATTTTATTTACACTCGGCCATAGGCAGAGCATTGAATTATTTCCCCTTACAGTATCAGAAGTCTAAAACTTTGCAATATTTTAGAGATACTACCAGAATTCTATTGCTTTAGAAATAACTTTCTAAACTTTTATTCAACTTCACAAAATATATATATTAACATAATATATAAGGGAGAAGCAGAGAAAATTACCCACACTCCTTTCACCTAGGAAATTCCTACTCAAGGTAGAATGGTCTGAATCAAGCTATAGTTTTTGCTGTGGGAAGTGTACTGTGGGGAAAAGGCAGAAAGAAGCGGCCCTCGCTGGGCTGGATGGGTGGGAAGTCCACTCTGGCTCTCCTCACTCTATAGCAATGTGTTCAGCCCAGGTGACCTGACCCCACCCACTCATCAAGTGCTTTTCTTCTGCTAAATATTCGTGTTTAATTCCAACCTTCGTCATTCTTACCCAGAAATGAATAATCACATTTTAATATCACTATTTTCCCATGAATTTCCTCTACATGACTTGTTGATTTTTCAAAACACTTTCAGAGTCATATTAAATATTTCCATCCAAGCAAGTTCCACACCAGTGTCTGTGAAAAAGCCTTCTCTATTAAACCTGACAAAAAGTTAAAAATTTCACATAATTTGGTCATCTGAATCACCTGCGTATTTTTCTCAGTGAATCATTTTGGAAGAAGATTTCATGTTCTTTTCAGTCCTGACAAAATTGAGATGATAGAAAACACTGCACAAGGTAATTGCTGTGAATGAATCCAAATGTGTTTAGATAATTGTGGAGGAACTGGATCTTGGACAATAGATTTGATTTCCACCCTTGCTTGATTTGTTCTTATAATGGTGAGAGATCACATAAAGAAAAACATCTGGAGCACACATTGAAGATACATGTTTTCTTGCAGAATGTAGGTATCCTGATGTACTTGATAAATCATTTTTGAATTTTCCACATCTGTACTTATAAAATCATAGGCCTTTTTCATTGAGAATTGTAAAATAATGGAAAAACTGGCCCAATTAGGGGTATGTGTGTGAGCAGGATATTAGCATAATCCCGTGGCTGGAGTAAGAATATATTATCAATGAAAAGTCACATTTGATAGACAGTCTTTGTGTCCCACTGTGGTGGGATAGCAGGCCTCTCTTGGGTGCCACACTGCTCTCTGCCCCAGAGTCCTTCCCCTCTGTGGGATGTTGTGCTCTCAACTCGGACCGCAAGCCGGCAAGGAGAGGGGCTCAACGTCGAGCCTGCCACATTCAGAGGGTCATGTTTTGCTGAGCGATTGCATCCTCTCATTTCTTTAAGTTGTATACATGTCTTCCAGTATTCATTCCAATAATTTTCAGAATGCATTTATTTTTAGATACACGATATGAATGAAATATATATACATACTTTATGAATGTTATATATAATGTCAGTATCTATTTGTATTACCTAAAATGTTCCCATCTATTTTTATAAAGATCATAAACAGTCAAGAAAAAAAACTCCATTCCCCCCCCCAAAAAATATATATATGCAAACATATATATATATGAAAATATATACATATAATCACAAGGCCAGTGGTATAAATATTCTATATTCTGAATATGCTTTAAGTTTAAAAATAAAAGCATTTTGAATTTAAATTTTGAATTTCATTAGTGCATGTTTGTATTACAAAATAATTACATTCATTGTAGGAAACTGGTACAGGTACATAATGTATCTCAATTCTGAATTTTTCTTTCCTTTCTTTCTACCCCTTTACACTTTTCCAGTAATCGAAGCATTTATTTATCTTACAAATTTTTATAGATATCACACACACAAATTAAAGGTCAGAATGACAGGCCAAGGGATATGTAATACTGAATTAAGGTACACTATTAGATATATTGTTTGGGTTGAATTATAATAACTTTTTTATAATTCTTTTTCTGTATTATTTTTCTTGTATTTCACACTGTAGTTATATATTCCATTTTTCTCGCACAAGAAACCATGCTGTATTTAAGCTTATGGGGCTGTCTTACTTCACTCATTATTATGGTATCAAGGTGCACCACGCTTATAAATGACTCAGGTTCATTTTCGTTACAAGGTTTGACGGTGATTCACTCCACTCTTTTAAGTTCACAAGCATCATTAAGATTTGTGATGGTGGTGGTCGTTTCTGTCCTTTGTTCTTTTCTCAATCTCCATGGTCAAATCAGCTAAAGTGATCATAGTCATTGATCAGTTCCTGCAGATTTTTGGATGAAAATCAATAAGATTGGCCAATAAATATTGAAGAGTTCTTACTCATTATGCATTTTCTTTCTGTTTTATTTCATTTTTCTTATGTTGAAATAAAATAATTTATGTACATGTTCAATAAAAAAGGAAAGAACTAAAAACCCAAGATGTCTAATATGTCCAAAATAAGTCTAAATATTTGCATGTCCTGCACATTGCTGTAAGCATATTTTATACAAGATAGCATCTAAAGTTATATTGTGAATGTTCTTTTTTTTTTACATTTTTTTTTCTTTTGGCAGAACAGGGGATTGAACTCAGGCCCTTGCACTTGCCAGGGAAGCGCTTCTTCCTCTGAGCCATCTCCCCGGCCCCTTGTGAATGTTCTTGACTAACTTAATTTCATTAGATTTCAAAGGATCACTCATCGTTCACTTAAGTAAGAAATGTGAATGATTTCATAAATTGAAGATTTTTTAAATTAACTTAATTGAGAAATAAAGTTTCAAAATCGATTAGTAGGACAGTTACAATAATTAATGCATTGTATATTGTTGTCTTTGTAGTGGTTATTCATAGTACAGGATGCAGACATGATATCCTGTCCAGGCCGGGGAGATGGCTCAGTGGAATGATATCCTGTCCAAACACTATTAGTAAAAATCTTTCTTCTCATTGAATTAACAGACTAGCTGTATATCTATCCTAACTATGTTGTATATACAGATACAAAATGGTCCTTCATTTGTATATCCTTTTTGTTTAGTTTTGTCAGAGACTGGTATTCCATTGTCATTTAAATATTGTGGATGTGTGAATTCAGCAAAATAACCATGTCCAGTAGTTCCTAATAGTAGTGGGTTATCCGTAGGACTGGCAATGTGAGAAATTGCTAATTTGAGCCTTTTACAGCTCAACATATTAACATGGGTTTACGTTTTATACCTCGTTTTTATACTTTTCTGCTAGATGGTTAAGACCAAGATAAGAAAAGACCTATATAACAAGTAATGTAACTTTTGTATCTGACAAAGTGAGTCAAATCCTCTAAGGATTTACCCTGAAGCCCTGTACCGAAGTTTGTAGATCCTTTGTCAGTGTCAGCCATGTGGATGAATGACGGCCTTTGGTTGAGCAAATTGGTTGATTTGTTCTCTGTGACAGCCTGAGAGAATGTTTTCTCTCTGTGTGACTCTCCTTAGGCACACTCCACATTCTTAATCAATTTCCTCAGTACCCCATAATCTTCATCAGAAAATTTGGGACATCACTGAGATACAGGATGTTACAGTACGGGTTCTCTTATGTCCTGAGTCCTCACTGATCTTGAAAGGCTAAGGCCAAAATGTTGGCTGTCCTTGAAAACCTTCTTTTTCTCTAACTTTGGGTCTGCAAACTTAAGTTGTTAATCCTCTGGAAGAGATTCTCAATGATATCATTATCCTATAACACAGGCAGTTGACCTTAGCCTCACTATCTGTCTGAATATCAAACATCTTAGATGTAACATAGAACAGGTATTTTCCATCAAGTATCAATATGTTAAACTTTAATTCCTTACACAATGTGAAGAAAAAATATAAAAAAAATATTTTAGAAAACAAATAAACTACTATGTACTTTTACACAGAAATTTAGGAATATAACAATATATAGCATTATAGCAGGACAGACTTATGACATTTTTTTCTTGTCTCTTGTTTTCATTTATTACCTTTTCACTTTTTAAAATTTTTAAATGTAAATTTTTTTATTTTTCAATCAATTTAGTTAATGGCTTATTGTGACAATTTCTTTCTGGCAATCATATATAATTACACATTATATAATTCCTTTTCCTCTAATAAATAATTCTTCATGTACTCTTATAAACCATAAGTTGCCAGAAGAACTTTAGATGGAAACATCAGATCTATGAATAAAACATGGGTTTACTCTGTGAGGACAATTTCAAATACTCCAAGTCTTCTCCATAAGGCATGCGGCCATGTCGGAAGCTAACTGATCCCCTCGGCTCTTGGTAGGCGGAGAGGCGGCAGCGTGGAAGCCACGTGAGCCGTGGTGAGGGGAAAATCCAAGTGGTTTCCTGTCTGTGGGTACCATGAACAGCCACAATGACTGACATGGAAATGTTGACTGACTAAATGGTCCATCTCATTACCTGTTTTTTTCCATAATTTTATTGAGAAACAAATAGCAATGAGACAGTTTCAAATCAAATCGCTAG
>NDGN011255803.1:0-12956 GCA_002564285.1 Tympanoctomys barrerae | reverse complement strand
ATAATAATAATTTTCATTTGGATTAGATCAAGAGATTGGCTGGGAGCCAAGAACAGAGAAAGTACAATATTTAACTAGAATTCTCAGGTGGGCACGTGAGGCCTGTGTGTGTGCGTGTGTCTGTGTGCGTGCGTGTGCGCGTGCATGTTGCTAGAACTCAGACAGGCCTCAGCGGTGACGGCATGTTCGGGAAAGCAGCGTGTGGGCTCCGGCCCGGAGCCCAGGCCCGACACTCAGGCTCCGCTCCGGCTCCACACCGGGGCTGTTAGCAGATCACAGGAGCCCAGGTCCCAGGCCTCGGGTCTGAGCAGGCTGTGTCTTGCTCCTAGGCACACTGCTGTGGGCAGCGGGATGGCCTGGGCACCCCAGAGCCCTGGCGGGCAGTGCTGGCTGCGCTCTCAGCTCCCGGTACCTCCTTCAGAGCACACATCACAGCTCTCATATCCCAGAGGCCCTGGCAGTGGTGTGGCCCTGAGCATGAAGAAGGGGCAGGGTCCCTGGCCAGCCTCGTGAACCGCATCGGCTGAGAGTCTGGGTCCCCTGGGGCTGCAGGGGCTGAGATTCAAGGAAACAGGGAGGGGGCCGGAAGGGCCAGCCTCCCTGGGGTGGAGTGCCTGAAGCTTGAGGAAGAGTGGACGGGGCACATTCCGGGAAGATGCTCTCTGAGTAGGGACCTAGGTGACGAGCCTTAGACCTGCCAGGGACGCTCATTTATGTGGGAATGTGCCAGAAGAGGCTCAAAGAGAGAAGCCAGGAGGGCCATGCTGGCCTCCAGGGCCAGCAGGGTGCACGTAGGGCTGGCTGGAGTGGGCCTGAGCCCTCTGGTGTCTGTGCTTCTGCCTGCTCAGAGGGACCGGGCTGTGGCTCCTCCCAGGGTGGAAGGGGGTGTGCGTTGGCCAGGTGCCCCTCTGCGCGGACTGCATCAGGCCCTGGTTTTCCAGGATCACCTGGCTACTCGGACACTTCTGTATCTGTTCACTTGTTTAATTCTGTTCAATTCTTCTTCAGTCCATGGCCAGAAAGGACTTCAGGCAATTGGCAATAGAGCAGACCTACATTAGCAGTGTTAAAATGCAAAGGAAGAGGGGGGACTTGTTGAACTGTTATGTCTAATCTTTGGTTTTATGAATCTTTCCTGCTCTGCAGGTGCCCTTTCTCATGGAGACAAGGTAGCCCAGGGGCCAAAGGACTCCTTCGTGAGAAAGTCATGGGTGGGGGTTTTCCTCATCAATTCATAAAATTTTGTACATTGTTTCAGTTTTAATATGAATTTTTCCTTGCAACTTTTGGCTGAGTTCTTCCCTGTGTCTTGCATCCAACTTTAACGTCTCGATATTTTGGCGACGCGTGTAGTGCTAATACAAACTCATAGTTGCTCAAAAGAGGCCTTCCTGAATTTAATATCGATAGTGTGGCGCTAGCTCAGAGCAGAATGATGCAGCTCCTAGTCACTGGGTTCCAGGATTCTCTCCTTTGAAACAAAGTAGTTTCACACTCAGGCAATGTGGGTATCTGTAAGCCGGCGTTCACGGCCTAAGGTCAGCTGTGTACGTGTGGTAGGCATCAGGGGAAGAAATGGTCTTTGCACAGCTTGATTCCAGCCGTCCCTTTGGTGAATGACAGCTTTCTCCCAAGAGTCAACGCTGCTCTCCGTGGACCCCTAAGTAGATTTTATGTGAGCCTTCTGTGTTGGCTCTAATTCATCCCCTTGCTGTTGACGTGTGTGTGGACACATTTGTCCAGTGTTTACCTGTAGAAGTGATGTGAAGATGGACTTGTGTTCTTTCCCTGTCTAATTTCTCACCTGGAGCACTTGAAAGCCTCAGCCGGTACCACACTGATCATTAGCACAGTGAAATTCAGAATCCCACTTTTTTTATTTTAAAGAGAATTAAACAATAAAAACAATACAGAATTTCAAAACAAGATGATAGGAAATTAGCAATGGTTAATGTACTGCGCACTGTTCTCTTCAGAGTAGCTGCTCGGGTTACCAGGTACAGGCATGCAAAACTGACCAGGCAGTGTAAGCACTAACTGTTCCTTTCAATGAACTAATAGAAACTAGTAGCACAATTATCTTAGCTATGTGGTGTGTATATACATCTTTGTCTTCCCTTCTTTTCTCTTCTCCTTTTGAGCGGTTTATTTCCTTTTGCTATATCTGTTGTACTTTTTAGATCGGAGGGGTACTGGGGATTGAACTCAGGACCTTACACTTGCCAGGCAGGTGCCTATGCCACTAAGCTTATTCACTCTTTCAGTTTCTTCTACTAGGGAAACAACACGATATTTATTCATGTGAGTCTTATTTATTTCACTTAGAAGTATGGTCGCTAGTTGCATCCATTGACTTATAAAAGCCATGGGTTTATCTTTCTGTATAGCTGAATAGTTCTCCATTGTACAAGAGGACCACATTTTTTTATCCTATTCCTCATTTGATGGGCATTTGGGTTGTTTCCCAGATCTAGCTATTACAAATTACGCTGCTATAAACATAGGTGCACATATATCAACGTGGTGTGATATTTTAAGTTCTTCTGGAAAAATACCCAGAAGGGGAATAGCTAGGTTGAATGGGAACTCTAATCCTAGTTTTATGAGGAATCGCCACATGATTTCTGCAGTGGCTGTACCAGTCTGCATTCCCACCCACAGTGGAGAAGGGTTTCTTTTTCCCCACAGCCCCTCCAGCATTTGTTATTCGTTGATTTCTTGATGATCATTCTTTTGGGGTGAGATGGAATATCAGAGTTAAATTGCATTTCTCAAATGATCAATGGTGTTGAACATGTTTCTATATATTTATTTGTCATTTGTATTTCTTCATCTGAGAAGTGTGTATTCATCTCAAATGCCAATTTTTGGATTGCATCTATGAATTTTGGGGGCCTGATTTTTAAAAATTCTTTATATGTTCTAGGTAGAAGTACTTTGTCTGAAGGACAGTTGGCTAAATTTTTCCCCAATTTGTGTGTTTTCTTTTCACTCTGTTGGTGATTTCTTTTGATGTGCAGAAACTTTTCAATAAGATAAGATCCCAGTTGTTGATTCTCTGAAATTTTCCCATGCAATTTGGTTTTCGTTCATGAATTCTATGCCTATCCCTATGTCTTCAAGATTTCTACCTACTTTCTCCTCTAGTAGATTTAGTGTTTCTGTTCTAACATTTAAATATTTTATCCATTTTGGCTGTAGTTTAGTATATGATGGTAGACATGTGTCTAATTTTAGTTTTTGCCATGTAGCAATCTAGTTTTTTTCCAGTACCATTTATTAAAGAGGCTGTCTTTCTTTCAGTGAACATATTTTCCCCCTTTTTCAAAGACAAGGCGGCTGAGTGTTTGTAGTTATATCTGCATCTTCTAATCTGTTCCATTGATCTTCAGGTGTGGTTTTGTTTGTTTGTTTGTCTGTTTTTTGCTTTTTTCCCCAGTACCGTGCTGACTTTATCATAGTAGCTTTGTAGCATAATTTTAAATCAGAGATTGTACTGCCTCCTGCCTTGGCTTTGTTGGCCAGGACTGCGTATGCTACTGTAGGTCTGTTCTGGTTCCAGATGAATTTTAGAAATGTTTTCTCTAGATATGTGAACTATGCTAATGAAAATCCCTCATTTTTAAAAAGCAGTGTTTTATAATCAGCCATATTTCATTGGGACACTGATGTGTCAAATCTGCAGAGATCAAAGAAGTCTAGCAGGGGCACTGCTGCAACCCACATCATTAGATGAGTGGAGACTTGGTTCCCTACAGGATTCACCTCACTGACAGGAGGTGCACATCTGTGGATGACTTGCCTGGGGAGTGAGAATAGGGTGAGGGTTAGGGGCCACGGCACCGGGGTCCTGCTCTCAGGGAGGGGCAGGCTGCCCATGTGGCCTGCAGAGCTGCTGTGCTTCCTTAGCTTCAGAGTTTGGACTTAAGGCCACCTGTCCACCCTGGTGATGCATCCCCAGCACCTGCTCAGACCCAGGACCTGCAGGAGTGCGTCAGCCCTGAATCTCCCTTACCAGGTGGGGACCACACACTGCCGCTACTGCTGGGGCAGGAATTCACTGGTGAGCGGCACGGAAGCAGTCTGAGTCCCTGTAGGCTGGGAAGAGAGTGAAGCCGATGACCCCAGGGGCAGCTTGTGAGTCCTCGGCTGTCTCCTGGGCAAGCGGGTGACCATCAGGGCTATCTTCTGTGGTGAGGGAGCAGCAGGGCGGAGAAAGGAGACTGGAGCCTGAGGGGGCCGAGAAGAAGGGCAGCAAGCCAGGCAGGTGCAGCAGGGGAGTAGGGCCAGGGGAGCGGAGAAGGCACGAAGCAGACAGCAGCTCCTGGGCGGGGTAGGCCACACCTGGGTGGGCCTCGGAGGGGCTCCGGGGGAGCGACGTGGGGTCCTCAGTTTGCACTGCTTGTTCCACCATCCTGTGGGGTTGTAGTGGTCAGGGTGCACGAGGCCGTGGGAAGCTGCACAGGGCCAGCAGTCGTAAGGACCCCATCCTGCCCTCCTCTCCGTCGTCCCCCCACCACACCAGCCGTGCCTCCTATGACACATGTGGTCTGCTGTCTGCTAATTTTCCATCATGTCTGTGTCCTGTAGTGGCCTGTGGCACTTGGAGGTCAGCAGGCACATTGTTATTTCTCATTCCAAACCCAGTATCGGTCCTGACTCACTGAGGGAACACGGGGCCCCTGCCTCGCGGACTCAGATCCTCAGGTTCTGACTTCTGGGCGGGAGCAGGGCCACGGTGGCATCGCACCCAGGGGACCCTGAGACCTGGCCCGCCCACGCAGGAACTGCCTAACAGTCCACCCCTAACCTGGCAAGACTCGCAGGACCTGTTGACGAGGGCCACTGAGTTTGTGTGACAAGTGGGTTTTAGAAATAAGCGCACCTACTAAGTGATTAGGAGCACCTGCTGTTTTACATTATCCTAGAGGCTCAAGTGTTCTTTTCTAGATTTAGCTTAAAGTTAAAAAAAAAAAAAAAAAGCTACCAACACGTTTCTTCCTCTTCATTTCATACTTTAGGAAAGAGAAAGAAAAGTGTAACAGGATGTGGATTCCCACGATTCTTCCTGTGGTGACTAAATATAAATATCTGTGACAAATCGCAGAAGGAATCATTAGTGGCAGCTGTCAGCGTTATTTAAAATGAATTAGACCTTTCCAGCTCCCCTCTAATAATGAGCGCAAAAGAGACACTTAAGGCTGCTGCAATTCATCACATAGCTGAAGGCCCACGGCCCGCCGTGTCCGCGTCCCAGGTGCTGACGAGGCAGCTCAGCGCAGTTGGGGTGCTTCAGCGGCGTCAGCTCAGCTCCCCTGAGGCCCACCGATGGGCACGGGTGCCTGACCGGGCACCTGACCCGGGTCTTGTCATCATTAGCTGCCTTTGAGGAGTTGGGAGTTCAGGCCACAGCCTGAACAGGCTTCGCACAGCCCTGGAGGTTCTGGGTCGGCATCTCTGGTGGTCAGCGGGACATCGAGTCCAGGAAATCAGGCAGCCCTCGGCCCGACTGGAGGAGCCGGCCGGGCTCCATGTTTGCACTAGGAAGACTTTCAAATGGGGGCTTCTCTTTGGTCTGTTTTCCCACCACAGCGGTCAGGTCGCCAGCTGGGTTGAAGGAGTCCGGAGAGAGTCCAGGGCTGGCCGTGTTCACGAGAGCGGAGATGCTGCCAGCATTTCTCTTCAGCCACACGTAGAAAGAAGACCGAGAGCTGCCCAAGCTTGCTGTGACCCTGCAGTGAGAACACGGCTTAGCTCGCTTTGATTTTCTCTCACTTCCCTTATGCGTTTAATCCAGAACCTGTTTACGCTTCGTGGTGTCTTCCTTTGATGATCTGGCGGAATCTCTGGGAATGGTGGGGAGTTCGGCCCGGGCCAGGAGGGCCAGGGTCGGGAAGTGGGGGTGAGACTTCAGGAGAGACAAAAGCACTCCTCTGTCAGAGGTTTCACTTTCTTCCTGGCTTTGAAATGAGCAGTCTCACGGCCGTGACCGCTGTTGCTTCTTCCAGCGGCCAACAGAACTGCTTGGTTTTTAAAGACAGTTGACAGAGTCTGACGACCTTGCTTCCCCTCCCACAAAACCCACTGCGTTTTTGGAGATGAGGCGTAGAGATGCCCCCGGCCTCCACTTTCCCAGAGGACACAGCCCTGGCCTTTGGTGGCTCCGAGGGGTTGGGGTAAGAGACAGCAGTCACGGCGGCTCCTCGGGGCTTTTAGCCTGCTGCTGTAGTCTGCGCTGTGCAGCTTCGGCATCCAGGATTTACAGCTAGAAAGTCGTCTTCGTCTTACGGGACAGATGTCTGGCAACATCAATCGTGATCTGGCTCTGAGAACCAGCCTGAGGTCCAGTGGGCCAGGCAGCTGTCCCATACATGGCCATGGGGTCCCTGTCCCCATCTGTGGCCAAAAGCTCCTTTACACCAGGCTGGACAGGTAGTCCTGGGAGAAAGAAGAGAGAATGACCTGGACTATGGGCACCTGGGTTCAGCTCGGGCCTCTCCACAGTAGCTTAGCCCCTCTACAGGGAAGGAGAAGCCAGCTGTCCCCTAGAGCAGGGGCCGAGCCTATGGCACACAGGCTATTTGTTCTAAGACAAACTTGCTAATGTATGAATTGCCTTTTCTAAACTAAAACCTCAATGTTCCGGCTTCACTGTGCTGGCCGCACGTTGCAATAAGTAAGAGGGTTTGGGGCTGCGTCTGGCCCTAGGTCTCTGCGAGGCTTGCCGCCCCTGCCCTGGGGTGCAGGCTACTGCGCCAGCTGACTGATGCTGCCGGGGTTCCCAGCTGATGTGAGAGCCAGCTGACTTGTGAAGTCAGTGAGGAGAATCCCCTCCAGTGCTGAGGGAGGCGGACGGAGCTGAAGGCTGCTGCCTTCCCCCTTCTCTGCTTGCAGTACCAGAGGTCAGGTTGGGCAGGGACATGCGTGGCTCGAGGGTGCAGACATTACCATATAGGCGGTTTGTGGTAGAAGCAGTCATGGGTCTCCATAGCGCCTTCACTTTCAGAGCCAGCGTGTTGCATGTGGCACGAAGCCCACTGTCCTGAGGAGTAGCACACGGTCCCAGGGTAAGCAGCTCGTGCGTGGTGTCCTGCTGATCACCTGCGGACAAACCCTTGGCAAAGAACACAAGTCACGAGAGAGCAGCCTCACAAAACATGCAGGGGACAGAGCCAGGCTTGGTGTAGCTAGCTGGGCTCTAGGCTGACGGGGCCAGCGGCAGTTCACCCGGCACCTGGGGCCCAGGGTCTGCTCTCCACCCGAGCGCCCCTGTCCCTTTGGAGGCAGGAAGGAGAAAGCGGGCATGCATGCGGGGCACCCCAGCACTGCAGGCCACCAGGAGCCCGTGAGGGTGGGGCCACTGACCGAGTTCTCTCCCCTGGTTGGTGCAGGCCTCCTCAGGCATGGTGCCTCTGCCTCCCGCCCTGAGGGGAGTCACCCTGCGGGGCCTGGGAGAGGCAGGCCTGCCGCCCGCTGCTCCTGGGGGTGATTGTCCTGGAGCAGCTGCTGCCTGTTGCTCTCCTTTATTTCCTAGAAATCGTTTTGAAAGAAAAATTGTTCACACCAAGTCAAGAGAAAGAATAATTCTCTAGGCGCATAGGTCTGAGGTGCGAGCAGCCGGGATGATCCATGCTAAGCACGGGCCAACTGTTGTACGTCGTGGAGCCCAAGGGTGGAGAGGGCTTGGAGCCCTGGCCATTCACTCGTGGCGGGATGGCAGCTCGGGGGCGGGCATGCCTGCAAGATGGTGAAGCTTCACTGTCAACGTGATTGGCGCGGGGCTGCTCAGCAGAGGAGTGAAGCACGCTTCCGATGCGTCAGGGAGAACCGTGGAGGCGTCACCTTGGGGTTGGCGCAGGTCCCTGGCTCCGCCCTCTGGCGTGCTGCCCCCGTGCCCAGTTTCCTGACCACCGGCAGTGTGTGGCTTTGCTCTGCCCTGCCTGACCTGCTTGGATCATGAGCTGAAAACAGAACTTGTGACCTAAAGAAACTCCTCGTCTTTTAAGTTGTGTCAGGTATTGTGTCCCTACAATGGGAAAGCAGACCAATATATGGGTACACGTGTGGCAGGCCCCTGCCCCAGTTCCCTGTTGTAGGGACCACTGACGCCCTTCCCCCCCATTTTCAGATGCTGGAGAGGCCAGGTAATGTGCCCGTGGTCACATGTGGGGTGGATTTGGACGCAGGCCCTCTGGTCCAACCTGCTAGGCCACTACAGCCCTGGGGCATGGAGAGGCGTCCTCTGGGGGTTCGGGCCTTGGTCATCCACTAGGGTAAGGACCACATAGCCGTGTTCACGCTGGGAATGATGAAGACCTGCTGGGAGCACCCACGTACCAGAGAAGCCGGAGATGCCAGGGAGTACCGCCAGAGACTTCTGGGCATTCTTAGAAAGGATGTCTTCTTTATTTCATTTAAAATGTGATTAAAATTTCCACGAAAAAGTAAAAGCCTACACATTAAACCGTGAGGCCGGGAAGGGGGCAGATGAGCTGTTTCTCTTCCATTCTGTGGCTTTCCCTGGCCAAGGTCCCAGGGTCAGAGGCCCCCAGGGTGTTACATCTTGTACACAGCTCCAGCCCCAGGAGGACATGCCCCTCTCGGGAGGGGTGACCCTGGGCAGCCCACTGCCACTTCAGTGTGAAAATGCAAGGAGTTCAAATAATGGCTGCGAGTGACCAGTGAGTGTCCTTGAGGCGGGTGTCAGGGCTGTGCTGGGGGCAGAGGCTGAGCGGAGTGCCTCCCGCTCTGTACATTCTCTCTCTATCCGTGTCTTACTCCTACGTGGAAAGTCACACCGGAAGGGCCTCTCCATGTCAGAATTTGCTCAGCACCTCCGCTGCACTCGTGGGCATTGTCAGAGTCAAAGGCAACTGTGCAGTGGCCACAGGCTGCAGGGTGAGGGTCCTCACTCTTTCCACCTCTTGGCAAGGTGACCTTGGCTCCTGCTGTGGCATGGCTGTGACATGGACAGGCGCACATGCATGGGTCGTTTTAACATGACTTGCACTTTCATGCATGCATGTATTTTTTGCAGCCTAGTTCTAAAATTTCATTTATTTGAGTCCGTGCCGTGTGAGGACACAGTTTTGTTTCCATTTTTAAAAGTCAGCTGTCCAGTAGATTGGATACTGCATAATTTACCCAACTATTATTGATGGCATTTGCTTTGGTGCTGGCATTGTCCCTTATTGCAGCCAGAGGCAAGCACAGCCAAAACCGTGAGGGACACGTCCCTTGCCTGTGGCGGTGCCGTTGGCGTGGACATGCCCACAGCTGCCCGTGTCTGCTGCTTCTGGCTCCCCTCTCTGGTGCTTGGGTTTGTCAGCTCTTTTAGTTTTGGACATCTGGCTATAAAAAAGAGAAAGCACTGTATTTTGTTTTCATTTTTATCCCTCTGGTAACTAACGGAACTATTTCATGTTTTGTATTGACTATTGACACTCCTGTGTAGTTGGACATATTCTTACTGATCTGTAGGGGTTTATATAATCCAACTTGCCTTTTTCTGTTATTTTGAGTTCTCTGACAGAGCAGTGCAAAAGTCCACAGCCCAATACACAGGCGTGAGGTGCTCGGGGCAAGATGCAGGGCCCATTTGTGTTCTCAGCAGGCACAGGTGGCCAGTGGCTGGGACCTCAGAAGCGTGGAGGAGAACATGCCACTCTGCAGGCAGCGCCTGTGGACTCGCGAGCGCTGGGCCAGGACCCAGCTCCAGGGCCCCAGGCGTTCTCTCACTCTCCTCCTCCCCACAGAGTCAGTGGAAGAAAAAGCCTTCCTTAGCCTCTTGGCTCCCGGCCCCCAGCTCTCACCTGCCCCTTGCCCCACGCTCCTGGCCTGGAGCTGCTCCCTGTCAGAGCTTGTGCTGTGACGTCAGTCCTGCATTTCTGCGCTTGGAAATGACAGCTCAGCCTCCTCAGCCCCTGAAGGCGCAGCTTGGTTAGAAAGGGGGGAACTCAAGGTCGAGCACCTGGGAGGTGCTAGGTCGCCAAGGCTGAGACCCCGAAGCAGCCCGTCTCCCTACTAACATTTCCTCTTCCATTAAAATTAATTTCACAATCTCCGGCGACGTGCCAAGCCATTGCTGATTGCATAATGGCTGCGACTCGGGCCTGTAAATTCATTTCACCACCGTTATCTAACTCATTACCTTGTAAACTGCCTTAATATACTGCAGCTCCACGGAATATAGTCTTCCTGTAAGGCCAGATTGTATTCCAGAGCCCTGAGAGTGGACGCTGTGCGAATTAATCACTCCTCCTGCAGCCCATCTTTTAATTCAGGTTAATTCTGCTGCCTTTGCCCCTCCTCCTCCTCCTCCCTCTTCCTCCTCCTCGCCCTCCTCCTTCTCCTTCCTTTTTGATTTGCCTGGAAAAGTTGATGAAAATGCAATATTTATGATTCGTCCCAGTTCACCTTCTCGTGATGGGAGTGGCACTCCCCGCTGGAGCCTGGAATGTGCCGCTTTGAAAGCATCCGCAAATGAAAATTGCTTTTTAGCTTGGCTGCTTTAATGAAATGTATCTTTGAACATAATAGAGAGCAGTGATTTCTTATCCCAGCAGCCCTGCCTTGTGCTTCCACGATACTGTAGGGTTTTGTTTTCCTGTCTTTGGAAGTGGCGAAAGGCCCACTCGCGGGGTGGTGAGGATCCTCAGGACCCGGCTTGCAGCTGGGGGCGGCCGTGCCCTTCCGAGGCACTGTGCAGTGTGGGGCCCAGTTCTGGTTATCGCAGGGAGGTGGCATTTGTGGCATCTTGCGGGCACAGGCCAGGCATCCTGCTTCTCACCTCTCAGGGCCCGCGCCAGACAACCCCACCCTGGCCTCACCACAGAGGCCCAGGGGTCCGTAGGTCCAAGGCCAAGCATTGCTGCTCCGCGGAGCTAGAGTCTTCTGCCAGCAGGCTTTCCCAAGAGGTGCTCCAGAATCCCCCTGGTTGAGGGGTGCACCTGCTGCAAGGAGCTCAACGCCTCTGAACCCCAGTTTTCTGGCCATGAACCAAGCGTCACTATACCGACTGTGACGAGCGGTCAGGAAAGTCAGTCAGTTCACTAGTGCTTAGTGGGAAAGCGGCCCTCAGAGGGGGTTGCAGGGTAGCTGGTACAGCGGTCAAGGGAAGATGCAGAGCCCAGCCCTCCCTGCCCAGACCCTGGGCACTCCCCGCCTTGTCCCTGTGGCCCTCTTCACCTGTGTCTTTTAGGACTTTCTGCCGTGGCTTGGCTGCGTGAAGGATAGTTGCAAAGTAGGCCTGGCCCCGCCGCCGTGGCTGCTGTGTCCCAGTGCCAACTTCAGGGTCCGCTTCGGCTCGTTGTCCTGGTAGTGACCGGTGCAGACTTACACCCTCTCGGTCGTCGCTGCAGCCGTGTGTGCCCAGACACCTGGGAAGAGGACAGCAGGGCAGGGGAGGCCCTGGATGGGCAGCTTGCTGCTGCGCTGGAGAACGCCTGCTAGTTAGGTGTCACCAGCCGGATTTGGAACGGTGAGTTAACGTTTTATAGGCCATTTTCTCATGAAGAAAAGCAAAGCCAACGCAATTCTTGCTGGCTTTGGCGTTTTGGCTCCACACTCAGCACGTCAGGCGAAGTCGCTGTGGGAACGAAGTCCTTCACATGTGCCGTCTTCACTGCACAGAGGAAAGTGCTCTGTTTTCGTCCCTTTAGCAAAGACCCCCAGGCCCTTTAATTTCCAGGCAGTCAACACTGGCTGAATCTGCCCCAGAGAATTGCAACGCCTGAAACGAGCTCCGAGACTAGGAGGTAGCTGAGAAATTGGATAGCCAGAGACGCCCGAGTAGGGAGCTCAGCGCTTGATGTGTCCTGCTGGCACAGGAGCAGCTGTTTAGAGGAGTGTGAGGCACCTTCCGTGCCTTTGAACGTCCCAGGAGCTCTGAAGTGACCGTGACAGGGCCGAAGGGCAGGGTGTGTGGCGGGCCAGCCGGGCTCCCTCTTGTGGGAGTGCAGGGATCTAATCCGTTAAAGTGAGAAGAGGCTGCATCAGAGATGCAAGGCGCGGGTCCACCCATGCCCCTTGTGTCCTCAGCCCTTACCAGGCCGTGCTTCCGCACACAGGTTCAGCCCTTGCAGGCTTCACCGGGCACGGTTCTCTTCTTGCACGTGAACATTCAGCCATCTGGCTTTCTGGTTTAGGAGAGGAAGTGGGGCTGGTGTGCGACGCGCCCGTGGAGATGAGCACTGAGAGCCGGTGACAGAGCTGGGACAGCAGGAGGACGCCTGTGGAGGCGCGTGCCCGTGCACCTGCCATCCGCCCGTGCATCTGCCCACCCGTCAGCCCACGCGTGCATGCGCCACACACACACACACACACACACACACACACTCAGATAGATTCCTACCTTCCTCAGAGCCCAGAGGGGTCTAGTGGTTCATGGAATGTTCTAGAAACTATCAGGTTTTTAGGAGCAAATGTTCTCGTGTTTCAGAGCTACCACATTTATCGTGCACTTGGGAACAGTTTCCTCCAGAAAGGTTAACCTTTTTCCTCCTGATATTTTTCACTTATCTCAAGGGATTGTCCGCCTTTGTGTGAACATCCTGTGGGAGTGGGGCTATAAAATGGGACAAGGGCACGTCTAGGGCAGGGCTGCGAGTCAGGTGGCACTCTGAGGCTTTCCCACGAAGCATTGCTGTGATGTCCGCTCCACCCCCACTCCACACATAAGGGCTGTGCTTGTTGCCAAGCTGCAGCAGGAAGAGGTCTCTTGGCCCCACCAGCGCCACATCTCCGCCCCCACACTGCATTCCAAGGGGAGAGCTGCCGCCTGGGGCTGCGGTGGATGAGGTCTGTGGCTTGGCCCTGCCCAGCTCAGCCAAGCACCCACGTGTCTCCCCCAACTGTTCATGAGTTAAGCCAAGCGGAGAAGCGCTGCACCTCATGCTTGCTTCTACCTGCTCACCATTAATTGACTACGTTTTCTTCAAGAGGCAACAAAGAGTAAA
>NDGN011255734.1:0-10613 GCA_002564285.1 Tympanoctomys barrerae | reverse complement strand
AGAGATCTCTTCTTACTTTTTCACTAGCTGCAATGGTGTCTTTAAGGTCAGAAAGTCTATTTATTCCTTATTATTGAGCCTCCTCAAAAATAGTAGAGACAGCAGGAGCTAATAATATTGTAAGGTGAAAGAAGTGATAAAATATTTAGTAGAAAAAGGAATTTTGGCCTAAAATTGGAGAATTATTCTGTGACATTGTTTTTCTCACACTACATGCCTGTGCATTGCTTAGCTGGTTGACTAAATCAGGCGTTTGCTAAATAGCACCCTTGGGGTTTGAATGAGTTAATAGAGACTTCCAAAGCAAGACCGTAGGATGAAATAGTGTATTCAGAAACACAATACTTAATAAACCGACAGTTTCACTTGCATAAAACATTGTAGTAAATCAGCACATTTTGTTGCAGAGCAAATTAAAGGAGAAAAAGTTCATTTCTAATTCTGTTCCTTGATCTTCTCTTCCTCTGCTTGTGAATTCTGCATGTGTTTTTCACAACAAAACTAGCTAGAGCTATGAATCCACATTTAATCTAAATTTGAAGAGAAGATGGAACATATGACAAGAGAATTCTGTTTTTCTGGATAAAATGGTGAAGAAGAAATGAAGAATGAAGGGAAACAGGGAAAAGTCATGCAGGCTGGGCTAGGCTTGCAGTCCTCCTGCCTCAGTTTCCTGCAGTGCTGGGATTATGGGCCTATGCTTCCATACCTTCAGAGAAAAATATTTTGTCAATTATACTTTATAGGTGGTAAGGAATCTTTTCTTAAAGTGAACTGTTTCAGGACCCAGAGTTGAAAATGTTTTTGTTTTTACATTCCTTGTCTCCCAATTCTTTCCCTACAGAACACCTTGCAGCTTTAAAAAATACAAAGCTTAAAATTAGTAGAAATAAATGTGCATGTATGTCTAAGCAAGTGTGTATGTGTGTGCAAAGGCATGCACGTGTGCAATTAGGAGACAAGTATTCAAATAAAGTACGAAATTAAAATGAGAACCCAAGATGAAAGGAGAAATTAAAATTCAAGAGTAGAAGACTTCCAGATATTAAAATAAAATTATGAAAGCAGAAAGGAGAACCTAGCTGATTGCTCAAATATTATTTCTACCAGGCTGAGCAAAGCTTTCCATTGACTATAAATAATTTTTTCCCTGGTGAAGGACAGAGTTACAACACTAGTTACAGTGCTACAAGTGAGGACAGTGCTGTCTTCAACAATCCCCAGACATTAACGGGATGGCAAGTTCATGATACTTTCATCTGACGATCTTTACATGAGTTTGGGTCAGTCCATAATGCCTGCCATTGAAGCATTCAAAAGAATTCTGAAGGAAGTCCCCAAGGGGATTATCCCTCTGAGCACTTTTCTCATTGGTGCACAGAAAAGGGCTCCACATTAAAAGATGTACCCTTTATTATATTAGTCTATAAAATCCTGTGTAAGGCTCAACTTGACTTTATATTGTTAAAAAGATCCTAGAATGAAAATCTCTCATTTCATGTGGGAAGGGGTAATTTACACAACTTAAAATCATTCTTTTTTCTTTAACATCTTTTTTCTTTTTTTTTACAAAAATGTATTCAGTACAGGTCTACAGAGTCTCACTACACAGAACAGACTCATACTGATTCTCCTGTTTTCAGCCTCCCAAGTGCTGGGATTACAAGCGGGCACCACCATGCTCAGTCTTAATCCCATCTCAGCATGCCCTGGGGGTGGGGCCAGCATGGCATGCCAGGGATCAAACTCTGGTTCCTGTGTCTGCCTAAGCAGGCACTTTAATCTGTTGAGCTACCTGGCCAGCCCTCAGTTTAAAATCTTGAAAGAGTGCAGTCTCTCTTTCAATCACAGCCTTTTTCATGTTTTTAGTATTTCAAGTTGGCTGAAGTTTTACTTGATGATTTGTACATTTTAACCGAAGGTTATATACAGATAAAACAGTAGTAGGTAAACATGCTATACTGATGCATTGCTTTTTAGTTTTTTTTTCAAAAGATAACTAATTACTCCTTGAATGTTTGAGTTTGAGAAGAATTTCAGTGTATAAATTATTCACCTCTACCATTTACTCTTTCTTTTTGCTGTACTGGGGTTTGAACTCAGAATCTTTCACTTATGCTGCTAAGCTCTACTCTTGGCCCCTCTACCTTTAACTCTTGTAGAGTAGTTCCTAGCTCAGGAGAAAATGCCATTCTGAACAAAAGTTACTTTCCTTCTATATGATTACATCCTTCAAAAAACTGTTTTATAACATGCAAATAGCATACTGAGCCAGCTCTTATGAAAGAAAAAAATAAACAAGCACACCTAGCAATACATTCTGACAATCACCAAGACCTCAGTCTAGTTCTATAATGTCACTTAGTTTTATGATAATCAGAATACATTGTTTGCAGAAAAATATTAATTTAGGGAGGTCTGAAGAGTTGTCACCCAGTTAATTAATCCCATCTGCTATTTTTACCATCAGAGCTTTGGCAATCTGTTTTCCAGGTATTCAAAACCAAAAAATAGGACCCATGAGTCCCACTAATGATCATTTTCTCTTATGTCTTTCCCCTAATATACATGAATTCAAATGTATAAGGAAAAAGAAATTATCAGGATAATCTGATTTATTTCATCTGTGTTCCTGGAAATTTAGAAAATTAACTTTAAAATATCATGACATTCAAAAAAATTACTGTGAAATTGCAAGGGGTAAAAAAAAGAGGGAGGTGTTGGAACACGATTAAAAATTTTACCTTGTTCTGGAATAAAATGAGGGACTTCACACAGAATTAAAATGTGCACTTTATTCCTCATAACCTCCTCCTAGTTTTCTCATGTCAAAATTTGTTCTTTCTTCTCTTTTGTCAAATTTGAGTCCAATTTAAAAGTGCATTCCTCTTTCACATTTACCATTATACCTAGTTTTTATTTTTTAGCTAATCATATATTTTGAGAGGTCTAATATTAGCTGTTATTGAGATATAACTCGTATGTGACAATGTAATGGGACCTAATTATCTGCATTATAAATTTTCCAAATAGGCATCTGTTGTCTTGCTTTTCCCGAAGGGTTTCTCACACAGGTGCTTGGGGAATGCAGTAACTCTTGGAGGCACCCAGCGCCAAATCCTTAGAGAGCACTTGCACCACAAGATAAGCCAGTGCAGCCTTACCAAAGAAAGCTGGACAAGTCCACTGTACATACCCATGTCACTGCTGAGCCTCTGCATCAGAATACAATCTAAACATTAGGATTTCTTTCTTAGTCATTTATCTAGTGAAAAGGCTGCAATAGAAGTCATCAGAAAGTAACCTCAAAAGATGGTGTGTGTGTGGGGGGGGTGCACGTGGGTGCATGCATGTGAACACGCATATATTTGCTGGGACTTTTTTGTTTTTTAGGATGGAATTTTTCTATCTTATCAAAGCTGTCATCCGGCTCACTCTCCTGCCCAGCCACCCAAGTAGCTGGGTTTGCAAAGCATACTGCTGCTTCTAGTTAACCATATTTACTATTAATCCCTATTTTATGTGGACTCCTATTGGCCACTAAATAATTTAATTCTTTCCATTCAATCTGACTATAATCTTACCTTAATTATTAGTTCTTTCATGCTGAACATCTTTTCCAACCATATTATCCTAGCAGTCCTATTCATACCTATGGGTAGATGTATCATTCATTCTACAGAATTCTATCTAGACATATATAAAATTTAAACCCCAAGATGTTCGTATTTTATTTGTTTGCAACTACTCCTTTTACCTATATTTTCATTATTATTCTAAAATAAAGTGCCCCTATTTACAGTGTAAAGTTAATTCAAAGCCCAAGTATCCTCCTGTTTTTGTTTGCTTGTTTTTAACCCGATATTCACTGCTTATGAAGTTATGATTCCTATCCTGAAATGTAAGGTCTTTGAGGACAGAAACCAACAAGGGTCCCAAGGTATGCCTATATTAGCTCAATTTTCAATTCATGTTAGATTCAAAGCAAACATTTACTTATATGCATCCAGTGACAATGGATTACTAGACATCATCCACATTAATTGCTTGTCATGGCATTCTGATGTTCGATGTTTTCTTGGCACTAGTGGATTATAGCAGGATTTATATTTTAGCTGTTACCTTCTAATGTGTGTACATTTATTTATTTATTATGATGTTTCCTTAATCTATATTTATTTTCTACAGCAGGATTTAAAAATTGCTTTTCATACAGCCTATTTTTATAGCCTGGCCAGAAAATGATTTGATATTCTCCCATTTCTCCATACCTAAGGGGCAAATGGTATTTGTACACACCCATGCAAAAAGAAAGTATGTTAGAAAACTGTAACTTAGATTCTTGTTGTAGCATTTATCCAGTTGTCAATATAGCGTCAACATGGGAAATGAATTTTATTAATGGACCATATATTCAATTATGTAATATTAAGAAAATTAATTTTACAACAAAATTTCCTTAGTGTGCACTATATGAAACTGTCCTAGGCACATGAGTACATCAAAAAATATATATATATATATATCCTTACACACACACAAAAATACTTCAAGTAGGAAATAAATATAGATTAAGGAAACATCACAATAAATAAATAAATGTACACCTATTAGAAGGTAACAGCTAAAATATAAATTAAAAAGATAATATTTTAGGTAGATTATGACATGAAGGTTGCAGTTTTAAAGGAAATACAATAAATTTTTAAAAAATTGACCCTCCTCCCGAAATTGTGCTAAAGAACACAGATTGCAATTCTTTTCACCGTCCACAAAGGGGTTTGTATTTCTTTTTCTTTTTTTCTATTGTTCCCAATCAACTCCCAGTCTAAGTAATGTGATAGAAAATCTAATGCACTGAAGAAATCAGCTCTGAAATAGCCAATGAAAGAAGCCACTCCCGAAGAGTGAAGAGTTAATGAAGAATTTTTAACAGCCTATCGACTCAAGTTCACTCTGTTCCCATTTAAATGTCCTCAAATGGGATGTGAAGCTTAACGTATCACGAAATAGCATGGAGTTTCTGGTGGCTGCAAACATTTTCTCATTAATCCTGATTGCCCAGTATATCAGCAGGAGCAAGACATTTGGAGAGAGTCTATAGCCTCAAAATTCTTCCTGTGTTGAAAAGATGAAACTAGAGAGTTCAAAACAACTAGTTATGAACACTCTCCACATTATTATTTTCAATAAAAATATTTTTAAAAGGAATTAATCAGCATTCTGTCAATATTGTATTTCCAACAAAATCTCAAAGAAAAAAATGGAGGCAGAGATTGCAACACATGGCTGTAATCCCAGCCATTACAGTAGAGAGAGCAACAAGCGTGTCCCAGGTTTGAGGCCAGTCTAGGCAATTGGGTAAGCCCTTGTCTAAAAACTAAAAAGATCTGGGAACTTAGCTCAGTGGTATAGTGCTTTGCCCTGCAGGTGCAACACCCTAAATTCAATTTCCAGTTATGAAACATGTAAGTAGATTGGATAAACAGAGAGAAAATTTCACTTGGGACTCGCGTGCCTATATCTTATTATATTACCTATTCCTTACTCATTTTAAATGTTCATCTATCCTTGCCTTCGTGTTTTTAACACTAAACCATCTAGATCATCTAAAGAGCTTAATATGCACTTTTTGTTGATGTTATCTTGGCAATTCTAGATTTTGTTTTTGTTTTTGCTGTTGTTGTCTTTTTGAGACAGTGTCTTGCTATGCAGTTCAGTTTCACCTTGAGTTCATCATGTAGATCTGGCTGGTCTCCAACTCATAACAATCATCCTGGCTCAGCCTCCTGAGTGCTAGGAGTACAAGCATGCACAGCCTAACTCAGATCTTGATATTTATAAATCATGAAACCATATTCGTTTTGGTCTCAATGTCTTACAGTATTTATATCATACATATAATCTCTGTAAGATGCCAACCAGGCCATTTCCTTTGCCTATTAATACAGATATAAACAAAATACTATTTTTATGCAAGTAGTAAAGTTTCCACATGGTGTATTTAATAGTTAAAAGGCATTTATGAACAAAAAGCCTGTGTTTCCTCCACATCTTAAAGTGATTCCAGGGCTAGTGAAATAGCTTAGTGAACTAAAACACCTGCTTAGCAAAGCTGAGGTAAGCCCAGGGACCAATCACTGTTTGATGTCTGGCACTACATGAGGCACCAGCCCCGCCCCCATGGTGGGCTGAGCCAGCCAGAGTCTGGGTTTAGTGATGCATGCCTGTAATCCCAATGCTGGGGAGGCTGAAAGCAAGAGGAACATAAGCCTGAGATGCATGGTGAGACTATGCAACAACCAAATACATTAAAAATAAATAAATAAATAAATAAATACCTCCACTAATGAGGGTTTGGTGTGAACAGACATCATGTATTTCCCCAGGCTTTCCCAATCTGTGTCTGATGTCTCTGCAATCAATCAATAATTCTTCCTTTCACTCAGGAAAGCCACCTTAGCTGTTTGATGAATGAAATGATCACCATGTCCATGACTGATAGGCAATCTAGGTATCATTAAGGACATTGTTCTTTAACATGGATTTCAGGACATTATTCATCTAAATCGTCAACCTCTGGGATATTCTCAGCTCCCTTGAGAGTTACTGCTATCATTTTTCTCTCTTCAACAATGTCATCGACATTTATCCTCATTAGGTGAAGACTTTCGTTATTGGTCTTGCTCATGTCTCCAGGCCAATACTCACCCTTTCAGCCCTGCACACATTTGGAGAACCAAATACCCAGATGCCTCAGCTTCAACCTCTCATTTCAAAGCATGTTCACCTCTATTCAGTTTCACATCCATATTCTGTCCATCGGCCTCTTGTGCTTGTCCACTGAAATTTGCTTTCCAACTCTTCCTTCCTTCAACCAAGCCTCCTATTTTCATCTTCTCTTGGCTTTCTCTTAACTCTTTGTCCTGAATCTCTTCTGTAATCCCAAAGATCATCCAAAGTTTGAACCCTGAACTCTCTGCATCTGTGTTTTATCTTATCCTCTTTTTAGCCTTCTTTTATTCCCTGTTTAAAATATCATTTCCTTTGATGGAGGTTTATTTTGTGTCTAATTTCCTGGGAAAGAAACAGAGTCTAATAGAATAGGAACTTTTATATAATATTCACTTCCCTTTTTCCAACATCCATGAATACCTGGATCATGGGAGGGCCACAAAGATGTTTTGTTCAGATTGAACCTCAAATGCCAGCTCAGAGATGGAAGACCTAAAATATTCTATCTCCCCTTTTATTTACGTTTAGAGACACTTGCGTTATATGCTCAGACTGTATATAGTCTGCTGCAAAACTCTCTTAGTCATGTGTCCATGACTCTTAAAAATTAAAAGTAGAGATTGGTTTGACTTGTTTCTGTCCCTTCTAATATTCAATTAGAATTTAATTGCTTCTCAAATAAACCTGTGTTCCCTGTGAAAATATCAAAAGAGGTGAGCACTTTCACAGGTGATTAGAAGGTGGGGAGGAACTCAGTGGAAGAGTCTTGATCCCTAAGACCACTGCCCCCACAACGCAAAGCAGTGAGTGATTCACAAAGGGCAGCTTCACGGAGGATTCAGTTCTGCCATTTTTCTACTCTACAAAACATGTCAAGGATATTCTAAGATGACTGAATGGAAGGCATGTTCACCTTGGACTTTCCTGCCTACAAAACTAAAACTATGAACTGTAAGAAATAAATTTCTGCCATTTATAAATTATCCATCCTATGATGTCTTGCTATCATTTATAACCTCACCAAAGAGACTCAGAGAGTCAGGAACTCACTCTGATGTAGTTATCATGCAACCCCAGGCACTTACAGCTGTGCCCCCAGAGTATTGTGGCCTTCTGTAAATTATCTATTTCCTTGGTAACAGCAGTACAGTATATGTAGTGGCAGCCTTTACTTCACAAGTCTGCTGAAAGGATTGCATGATATATGATAGGAGGAATTTGGTGCATTACCTAACAAAAGGAATCAAGCAGCATTTGCATATTTTCATAAAGTCATGGAAAATAGCTGTTATCAAATGAGGATACTCACAATATTTTCTTATGAATTCCGAATCACTGTTCTTAAGATCATGAACAAATCCCTTAAGATGACAAAGAAAACCATTGTTTATCTGATCTTTGTTTGTCTCTCCTGCTTCATTCTATGACCTGTTTAAACCACCTCCAAGGCCATATTCCCAGTCTCCTGTGTCACAGGCAGTGCTCTTCCCAGTCTATTGATAAGAGCTCTGTTGTCACCACATTTTCATTGTTTCATAGTTCCCTAAGTTCCAGATCTCTGTGGGATAATTCCCTGTCTCCTCATATAGCGTGTTATATGCTAAAAAGGCTCTTCTATCAGGTGCAGTGACACATGCCTCTAATGCAAGCATTTAGATGGTTAACACAGGGCGATGACAAGTTTGAGCCTAGCTTGGGCATCTAAGCAACCTAATGAGACATCACACACACACACACACACACACACACACACACGCACTACACACATGCATACACACACACACACACACACACACACACACACACACACACACTAGACAAAGAAGGCACGAGATCTCACTAGGTCCAATCCCTAATACTAATCGAAGGAAAGAGCTTTTCTTTATCATTCCCCCTAGACTACAAACAGTTTTAATGTAGGGAAAATGTAATGTTCATCTTTGTCACCTAGTGAGGTGGTGGAGAAAGTAGGCAGGGCACGCTGACTGCTCCTATCAACTCATCTGAGCTCACACCCTTTCCATTAGTAAAAGAACATGCTCTTATCTCCCCTGTCCCTACTTGCAGAGATTTCCTTCTTTCCTGCCCATCTAGTGATGAACTCTACTTGCTTTTATTGCTTCCATTATGAATAATTCTTGATTCTCCCAAATTCTCATCTGTCTTTATCATACACATCTCTGCTCCTTTTGTTCTTTATTTTTATTCTTAACTCCACTTTGTCCCAGCAGTTCAATTCTTTTCCTGTGCTCTACTTTGTAGCGATGCTTTTTAAAAGTTACATTTGTGCGAACATCTCTACTTTATCAGGTTTAGTTTTTCAAATGTGCTTAATCTGACTTTTATCCTACCATAATATCAAGGTTGACCAGTTTCTTTCATGCTGCTGTGATACAACACTGCAGACTGGATAATATGGGAAGAAAAGAAGTTGATTTCTCCACAGTTTTGGAAGCTAGGAAGGAAGGAGCCAGGGAAAGTGATGCCCAGAAAGGCTTCAGGCTCTGATTCCAAGATGATACAAGTGCAAGGGATGCTGGGTCCTCATGTGGCAGAGGGGAAAGAGGGAAAGGGCCAGCGCCCTTCTTTAAGCCCTTTTGTAGCAGTTTTTATCCTTCCCTGAGGGTAGGACCTTCTGACCTTAGCAGTTCTTGAAAAGCCCTAGTGCCCTGCATCACTGTACTTGGATAAATTTTGTAACACAAGTTTTTTGAAGGGAAAATCATTTACACCACAGCACAATGTGCTTTCAAATGCTGCATTCATTTTGCTTTTTAACTTTATCAAGTTTTGCATATTTCCAACGATACATATAATACAAATGACACCATAAGCCTTTACTCATATTTATGTAGTGGCCTTTTATTCTACTTGTCTTTTTCCTGCTTCATTCACACAATCTCTTACACACACACACACACACACACACACACTACCTGTTAGTGTTTCACACTAAAATTTAGTGGTGTGTTGAAGGAACTTTAACCTTCAATAGCACAATGCAAATTTCCTTTCCATAATACCAGAGCACAGTAATAATCTACATAAATGTGTATATACTTTGTAACTTTATCTGAAGCATCTTTCCTTTCCAAATCTGTTAGTTGATATATTTCTTATACCATCCTCTTGCCTTTTCCTCCCAGAGCAGAATCTACAGTTGGCTCTGCTATTTTATTGTCATATATCCTTAGCCTATTTATCCAGAAACACTTCAGCTGGCTCACTTTATCTCTTATGACATTGATATTTATGGAAAATAAAGTACAAACTACATACACTATTTTTCTAAATAGAACATTCCCTCTTCATGGCTGAAATGGAAAGTACTGTACTCATCTTGAGGTGCCACAGACACAGGCATGTAATGTCTACATGCTTTTAATAATATTAATTTAATTGCATATTAAATGTGTCCCTTGATTATAATGGTCTTTTTCTCCATTGTAACTAATAAGCAGTCTTTGAAGAGAAACTCCAATAAAAGTATACTCCTTCCATTCGAAGTAGGATTCCTACATTGAATATTCAGGTTAATCTTTCCTTACTTGACCCAAAGATTCCACAATAATTGCACAATGATGGTTTCTCAGCTTGAGGCTTCCATATTTAGCAATTGGGCTTCAGCAGCTTACTGCAAGAGAAATTCTAGTCCCTGCCTTGTTTATTTAGTTATCTGCTGCCTGTCACTAGCTCTCAAAGCTTCCTGGGCTTGCACTAGCTCAAACTTCGCTGAAGACTTCTTTTTTTTTTTTTTTTTTTTTTCTTTTTTTCTTTTACTGTTTATCTTTTCTGGGTTTTTTTTGTATTTTTTATTTATTTTTTTCATAATTTTATTGATGAACAAATAGCAATTAGACAGTTTCAAATCAAATCGC
>NDGN011255716.1:0-11851 GCA_002564285.1 Tympanoctomys barrerae | reverse complement strand
TTTCACCTTAAATTCTACTATAAAGATCCATCCAGATCTTAGCCTTCCAGTGCCAACCTGTTAGCACTCCACAAAGCTTTCAAAACCCACACCATCTCCATGATGAAGGCCCTGCTTAAATCGCAGTAACATCTCAATCAGTATTTAAGAAAAAGCTAATAGAAAAGAGAAGCAAACCCCCTTTCCACAGACTCAATGATACTGAAATCTGTAGGCTCGGGTGTGCTGGAAAGAACATTTCTGAGTATGAAAGTAAAGCCTGCATACCATTTCAGTTTGTAAAGACAGGGCCACAGATGTGGAAGTGGGCTATTGAAAAGTTCAGTCCATCAAAAGGCAATAAAATTCAGCATGGAGAAGAACCCCTAGTTGACTTGAGGAGTGGCATGTTTCTCTTGAAACAATAAGCCATCTGTAATGAATTATTTTGCACAAAGCAATTTGAGTAAGGCAAATGTTAAGTACAGTTATTGCAAATACTACAGGCAATAGTCCATGAGTCAAATTATATGTAGACAGTACCCCAAAGACCATTTTGCTGATTTCTATCCCAAATACTGAGAATTCTTTTTTACTCCAGTTACAATTTTTAAATGGAAGAATGTGATTTCTATCTGAACGGAAGAGAATGAAACACTGGCTGTTTTGTGTTGTGATTGGTTTCATTAGGACTAATTTGTTGGCTTTTTTGAATATAGCAAATACAAAAGAAAGCATATAACACCTTCTTGATATTATAAATTTATGCTTTGTAATCTATCTCTTCACAATCTATACCCAAAACAATTGGTGACACCAGGTAGTTTGGCAAACTGTCATGGAGTAGCTGCTGTGTGCCAGCCATACAGCAAGTGATGGCTGTATCCAGGTGAATGATTCATTACTTACTCCTCACACTGCTGGTCTAAAACCAAAGCCAGAGATTTACAAAAATAAATGTCACCAAGGTGCTCCATCCCATAATCGAGCCCTGTGGGAGCCCAAGGGAAGAGTTGGCCATGTTTCATAGAAAAAGATTCTGATGGAGGTACGCTAAATACTTGAGAAAGAATTTATGAGATAGAAGAGGAAGGGAGGTGACAGTGTCTCATCACAGCATTGGGGAAACACATGACAGGAAGAAAAAAAATGAGGTAAAGGAACAGAGCAAAAGCAGCCACAGGCAGAGATTGACAGACTACAGCTTGCAAACTGAATCCAACCATTGCCTGTTTTGTAAATAAAGTTTTATTGGCTTAAAGCCACACTCATCCACTTAGCTGTTGCTTATAGCTTCTCTTAAGATACAATGGGAGAGCTCAATAACTGCAATGGAGACCATATGGCCCACAAACCTAAGATACTTGCTCTCTATCCTTTTTCAGAAAAAGGTTACTGGTCCCTGTACTATAGTCTACATACAAAAAAGCAAAATTGGATTCTGTTAATAAAACTAAAAATTAGCATATTCAATAACTAACCAAGTTCACTATGCATCTCCTGAGATGCAAAATTTTAACATGAATACCAGTGAAGAACCAGCATGATCTCAAACCTACATGAGAAGAAAGACATTAACTAAGTAACCGCTTAAGAGCTATCATCAGAGAAAACAAAAAATTATCGGAATGTCACAAAAGGAGAAATGATTTTCTCTTGATTTTTCTCTTCCGGATCCCTGCTGCAGAAAACCAGCCTGAGGCAACACTTGGGGCCTTGAAGAGTGAGTAGATGTGGTGACCATGCAGAAACTACATTTGCTCACCTAATATAATAAAAGTATATTACATATATGATTGTTTGCTCATATGATGTACAATAGAATGTACACCCCTGCTCTGAGTTAAGGTTATCACGCCCCTACCACTTTCAAAGTATTACCTGCATGATATATGATATTCCAAAATGTGGTCCAGATAGGTTTCTACTGGTTATTTTGATATGGCTTTGTCTAACATCTATTATTGGGCTCAAATTGGGACACTAAAATCCAGAGAAATGTCAAAAGTCTGCATTTAGAGATTTAAAAGTTGTATCATTCCAATTTTAGTGTATGTGCTGCCGAATGCAGCACCAAAAGTTATAAAATGTGCATAAAGAGGCCTTGTCTGGCTAGCCAAATAGCTCAGTGGATTAAAACACCTGCAATAAGGCACAGGGGCCGGGGCTTAACCCCGGGGCACACTGAGACAGCAATTGAGACTGAGCGTGGTGGCACACACCTATTAATCCCAGCTCTTGGGAGGCTGTAAACAGGCGGATCACTACAAGTCTGTGCCCAATCTAGTAGTGAGACCCTGAACACCCTGTAGACCCTTCCCTAAAAATACTAAAAAAAAAAAAAAGGCTCTCGTGCCCCACTGCTCTGACTTATAAACAGACTAACAAATCGATAATAATCAGACCCACCTGAAGCCACTGGCATGATATACTTAATCTTCAAGGTTTAGAAAACTTCTCTTGCTGTGACAAGAACTAGCTGGGCGAGTTTCCACCAGAATCTTGCTGCAGGACTCCCCTCACCAGCCTCCTGGAATTTCCTTGACAGGGAACCTTCACAAATGTACAGATGAGGGAAAAACCGCGAGGCAGGAGAGGGATGGAGGGGAGCTGTTCTCACAGCAGCTAAAATGCCAGAAGCAGAGAGGGAAGCATTCGCAGGCAATCAGGGCATCTCCTTAAGCATGGCACCAAATCTGAATCTTAAAAAAAAAAAAAAGTATTGAATTTAAGCTTTAGCTTCAAGTACTATGACAAACAAGAATGTATCCTCTGTAGACATATATTCCAAATGTAGCAGGTCAGACATGTGAGAAGCCCAAGAAAAGGCTTCTGATAAGCACATGAATACTGTGTGAAGAGTTTCAATAAAATGCCAACACTTTAATGACATATATTTGGATATTGAATTAGGATATTGAATTATTATTTGGATATTGAATTAGGATAATAGACTTTAGGGCTGGCAAGATAGCTCAGCAGTCTAAAGCACCTGCTTAGACAAGCTTGGGCAGCCACGGGGGACCACAGTTTGATCCCTGGCACCACATGCCACACTAGCCCTACCCTCAGGGCAGGCTGAGCAGCTAATAATAATAATAATAATAATAAACTTTAAAAAGTAAAATTTCAAATGCTAATGAAGATATTCATGTATATATGAATAGTATTATACAGTAGAATTAGTACATATGTTATTTTTCCAGTAAAATAAATTTTCAGGTCACCTTGGGTGAACACTGATGTGTACACTTGAGTAATGATTGATGTTAGTGACATTTCTAATTCCTTTTAAAACTATTGCACTTAATTTTTTTTTAAATTTCCCCAGGAACTCATTAAAAGTGGTTTGTTTTTTTTGTTTGTTTGTTTTTTGTCTTACCAGGGATTGAACTCAGGACCTTGTGCTTGCCAGGCAAACACTTACTCCATTGAGCTATCTCCCCAGCCTCTACAAGTCTTTTTTAGCTCCAAGAATAAGACACAGTCTTATTCTTTAGATTTTTATTCATATGACGGTCAGTGAAATCATATGATACAGCTCTTTCTCTGTTATACTACACAAATTAATGGGCTGAGATCACTTACCAAAAGCTCTAAGTAGAACAGAGAAAGAGGCTAAAAAATGCCACTGAGCACACGATCTATTCTCGGGAGAGTGACTCCCAGTGACTGATCTCTACCCCATTTGGGGACACCATTCACTGGACAGAGGTCAGTTTTGCTTCACCAGAACTTCATAGGTCTTACACTAGGTGCTGAGAAGTTGGCCTTCAGAATGCTCATGGGTCGCTGATCTTCAGAGTGGCTGTTGTGTGTCCTTCCCTTTTGCTTAGTGCTTGTTAGCAGCATATGCCGTTTACAAGCACCTGGGTGGTAAGTGTTTGTACATAAAATAATTTCCTTTTAATCCCCTCCCTCAGCCTGATTCCTAATGTCATCCCCTTCTCTCAGTGACTTTAATAATTCCTTAAAAATTAGTTTGCACAGCAAGATACTCTCGCAGAGAATGGCAACTCAAAGACTCAGAGAGGGTGCTGCAAAAGGGGGTCAAAGACACTGCTTTCGTGAACTATAGATCTTGTTAAATTAATGTTGTAAATTTTTTCTCTATTTTTGATAATAGCAATGGAAGAGTGCAAAATCCAAAGTGAATTTCAAATAAAAAGCAATCAACTGAGAGGGTTTATTTGAAAAGTGGAAAATGTAAAAGCACAACTTCTAACATTCATTCAGAACAGGAACAGCAGCAAAACATGTAACCTGGAAAAAAGAAGTCTTCAGTAAACCATTTGATTTGAATATCACAAACAAATAAATAAAATTTGAGTCTATTTCAAAAAGAATAAGGAAAAGTTCAGAGGATTGTTCCAAAATAATATACAAAGAAAATGTAGAAGTTTATTTGGTAAGAAATAAACAAATGAAAAAAGCTGGTGATCCAATACAAGTAACATAAAGTTTATACTATGGTATGCTAATTTGGAGCAAGTCCTACAATTTTCCATAGCTTTGATGTCATAAGTACTCAAACACAGCAAAATTTAGATGTAACAAATGCAATGGAATCAAAAGAGACAAATAAACTGAAACAAAGAGTGCTTTGTCAATGTTGTTTCATCCCCTTAGCTACTGAATCTCCTGAGAGGAGTTTCTATTGTTCTATTTGTCCTTCTTAGTTGCATTCTGAAAACATTTCCCAGGAGCAGTCCTTAATGAAGTTTTGCTGCAGAGTTCCTTCCTAACAAATTTCTGAAGCATGTTAGAAAGCAGACATTACTACTCAAATGGCCGAACTTCTACTTACTTAGCAGCATTCATTCATGTTTCTTCCGTGTAAAACTTCAGATGCCCTTTCATTTCTTCCCATTCTCTTGTCCCCTTGTTAACCACCCCATTTCAGCTGCCGGTTCTGCGTCCCCAACAGGCAGCGCCCTTGGCAGACACTTTGGTTATTGTTCCTAAATTCCTATCCGTATCTTTTCTGCCAATGAGATAAGCACTGTTTTTTAAAATTGAGTTGGAAAAAATGGAATATTTGGACTTTCCTTTTACAGTTTAATGCCACAGGCTTGTGCCATGACACATCAAAAACCTTCATAAACTTGAATTTTTCCTTCCCTTGCAGGTTTAAGTAGGCACAAAGCAGATGGTCATGATGTTCATAGCATTGTCATAGGTTAAAGAATAGGAGTTCTGACTAGCAAGACCCAAGATTTCTGAACTCTGGATTCACTTCTACTGTCTTGAGGGTCCTCTGACCTGGAGACAATAAGGGGGAAGGACAATCCATGAGATGATATTTTCCTCAGCCTGGACCAGAATGGGGGCATTTGGGGACTAGGGAGTTGCTCCTATCACACAGCGCGTCTCATCAGAATCACCGTAGGACTGTGGGAAAGGTTTCTCAGAACTCCAGAGCTGCCATTGCTACAGTTCCCAGAGGTTTTGATATATTGATATTAGGGGCTTTATGTGGATCTGAGGAAATATTTTTTGTAATGTCCAAGTATCATGATTTGAAAAAAAAATTCATTTGAATGCAAGCATCTAAAGACCACTGTGTTTGTAAGCAGTTCCCTGGCTCACTAGAATCATTTTTCTCTGTTTATTCCCTTAGAGATTCACAGAAATAGAAAAGCCATGTGAGATTTCTTGGTGCAATTTCTTCAAATATTGAAGTCTCAAATTTGGGAGACAATATAAAAGGAAGAAAAGGAGGAATATACTGTGCTGATTAGGTAACAAATTGAAAAACTGTGGGGCATTTCTGCTTTGGACAAAGAAGCGATAGCAGTGGGAGATAAAGCCCTATGTAAATCACTGGTGAAATTAATACATTTTAAAGGTTATCAGCACAAAACTGCTGAGTGCTGTAGTTTGTCATCAGTAAAGGAAATACAAAATCTCTAATTTAATTTGCTTGAATTACCATTTGACTTCTAATGTATAGAATAAAAAGGATTAATGCTATTTTATGAACTAGAATGAGATTTTTTTTATTTTCAAATGAGTAAAAAGAGAAGAAATAAAGCTGACACACACCCCGACAAACTTTTAGCTATAGCAGTTTGTTGACTTCTTTAAAAAAAGAAATTGAGTTTTATTTGCAATTTTTTCATTCAACTGTAACTCAGATGAAACGTGGGATAGCAGGCTGGTTTCAACCCAAGAGAAGAGGTTCTAAGCTAGGGCAGTGTGGGCATACTGTAGTTTACCCAAGACAACCATCTGCAGTCTAGTTGCTTAACATAAAACTTGACAGAACACAAGCTTTGTTGTTTTTTCCCCTTCCATATGCTTTCCAACGAATATGAAACTCTGAGCTTATGAAATTGGTTTAACAAAAGATGTTTGTGACAATAGCTGTTGATAGCAGAATAAATTCAAGTTCTAAAGCTTTCACAGAAGTTAAAATATAGAGTGTTAGAAATATGGGAATTTAAGAGATTAAACTACTCGTTTGAAGATAGTTCAGCTGAAATTCAAAGAATTGAGACTTGACAGAGATTGTGTACCTCATTCAGTATGGCCTAGAAGTCAGGATAGGAAGCAGACTTACAATCTTTCATCAACTGTAAAGAGTCACTCATGGAAAAGGGAGCCTTTTCAAAATCATTTAATCCCTAACACTACCACCCCTCTCCCCCCACACACAGGTTCCTCTGTAGGTTTTGGGTATGTTTACTGCCAGGAACTCAGAAGTGAATAAGTGATAAGTATATTATGTGACAAAGACGGCTCTCTTTCAAGAACACATTTTCTGGAAGGTATTCTGGGAAATGGAATTCTGGTGTGTTTAGCATCTGTGTTAACTAAGGGAGCTTTCCCTTCAGAGAAATGGCTGAGTAGTGATATTCCTCTGCCTACTTAGCCACTTGAAAGATGTGCCTGAATAGTTTCAGAAAATAAATTTATTTACTCTTAAATAAAATCTGAAAGGTACAATAGATACTGTGAAAGGGAAAGAAACTGTTCAAAGAGAGGGAAGAACTGGAGTGAGGGAAAGGAGAAAAGAAAGAAGGGAAAAAGCATTATATATGTAGATACATAGGATAGCTGGGATAATCATACGGCTGATTTCTGCTGGTCTACTGAAAGAGGCAGTCAATGCTGAAACTTTTTTTCTTTCTTCTTCTTGCTTTTTGACCAATTTTTCATGCTTATATGTGAATAGCTAATTTTAAGACAACAATATATAATATAACAATCGTTGAATTCCTATCATTTTGTTTAATGAAGTTCTGTATCACTTCTAATAATTTTTTAAAATTGTTTTTCATTCTCTTTAAAAAAAAACAAAAAAGAAAATACACTTACTTATCTAACTGGTAAATGAAGTAAAGGATAAAGGCCTATGAGAGCTGAACAAAGAAATAATAATTTTATAAAGAGTTTCCATAGTGAGCCAACTTAAAGAGAGACAGTGATTCTACTGAAAACAGACAGACAGGGTGGTATAGATGGTCAGTAGATGTGTGCAGACATCTACTTCCCGAGTCATTGCCCTGATGGATACCTTGTGTTCTATGTTACTTTCTCATCTCTTGTAAATGGATTTTTGGCTGTCAGAAATGCACAGTGATTCTTTTCAAAGCTCAGTTTGACCCTTGCAATAGAATCACCAAAATATGAATACGAAGGGAGTATGATGAACATCAGACTTAAACCTCACCACCCCCTCTGTTTTATAGACAGAGAAACTGACTTCAATAACTAAAGCAGTTTCTCTAGCTTGATGGGTGTAATCTAAGATTAGAATCCAGGTTTCTCCTCCTCACTGTATCTGGCTTCAGAAATGATACGCTGAGGGTTGGGGATATAGCTCAGCGGCACAGCACCTGCTTAGCAAGCACAAGGTCCTGAGTTTAATTCCTGGTAATAGACAAACAAACAAACAAACAAATCCCAGAAAATGATATGTTGAATGGTGTGCATGTGCTGATTCTGGCATCCATGGTGAAGCCATTTTCAGGAATTTGTTGTAAATATCTTGTAAAGTTGTTTAACCTTTCTGTGTGTGGTTTTCTCATCTGCATATGAGGAATAAAGTAGTCCATATCACATCAAGTTGTTATAAAGATTAACAGGTTTAGTTCAGTGCCTGCCTCAACACTATAACAGCACAATCAATATGAATGCTTAGTAAGAGGACTAGAAATGAAATAGCAGTAAGAAAGGCTGGAAAGATTATCCTGGTCACATGGACACTTGCCTGTGTTATAGTCTAGATCTGCAAAATTAATGCTAACAGAATAATGGCAAATAATTTGGTAATTAAGATTATGTATGTAAAATACTTAGCACTTTGCCTGACCCAAGTTGAGCACTGGCTAAATATATACTTTCTCTTCCATTGATAACATAGGCTAACTGATCTGCAGGCCACGGCCTGATGACTTCTGGGCATTTTGAATTTGCCCAGTTTGTCTAGGCAGTACATCCAGATAGAAAATCTCTAAGATGTATTATATTGCCAGCATTCTCTGGAGAAATAAAACCAAATGAGATATTTATGTATGAGATTTATTATAGGAATTGTGTAGTGTAATTATGGAGGCTGAAAAGTCCACTCTCTGCCATCTGCAATCCAGAAAAATAGCAAAGCAGGAGCTGTAAGTCAATCACAGACTGAAAGGCTGAAGCCAGGAAGTGCGATTCTGGAGCTGAAGGTGGGGAAGCAATTGAACCCCCTCCCTCACTTATTTTGGTCTTACTCAGCCCCTGGAGGTATTGAATGATGTCCAGTCACATTAACTAGGACAGAGCTTCTTTACCTAGTCTACCAACCCAAATGTTAATTTCTTTTAAAACACCTTGGAAATTATATTTTACCAGGAACTTGGGCATCATTTAACCCAGGAAAGCTGAAAAGTGAAACTTGCCATCACATTTTTACTTCTTAAAACAATTTTAAAAAATATTTTCCTAAAGTTATTTTCACTCATGTACTTTACTGACTTCATGAACATCTAGAAACCTCATGTATGTTACATAATTTATATTCCAAGTCCTTTTCTTCTTCCATATTGGTGTCCAATACTTTGATATTATGCATTTTTGCACTGAGCTCAAAATTATATACCATAGAATAGAGATACTATAAATAGGGGAATCATGCAATCAACACATTTGTCACCTAGATATTTAGGTTCTGAGCTACCTTGATTATTGAAGTTCATCCTGTTGTGAATCCACTCCGAGCCTCTGTTTCATTGGCCGTAAGAACCTGCTTCTCATCTCCCCAGGTTCCAGCCGACATTGATGAAACATACAAGATCTGAAAAAGATTTTCATATTTAAATTTCTATAGTGGATTCCTTGCCTGTTGAGTCTCTTAAAATGAACAAACGTTTCTCAAACAAAACATATTTTTTGACAACAGCTCTTCTTAGCCTGTAATATTCGCCATCCCTTGCTTAAGTTTAACTCTAGTCAAAAGTCACTTACCTATAAGAGAATCCCTTCCTAGATTTCAATTTAATAAAAAGTATTGACTAGTTCAATCTCTTTGATGCTAAAATTGATTATATTGAGCCATATTGTTTACTGTTACCCCTCAAGATATTTCTTCACTCAGAAATCATTCATAAAATATCTTATCCGTACCAGTCATCATACTGGAGAAGGTCAAGTATATAATGTATTGTGTCTCTGTATTCAATGCTACTCACAGTGTAGCAGGAAAATGAGTTCCAAAAACAAAATTATAATAATATGCAGCAAATGCAGTGCTAGCACGTGAAGAGAGCAAACAGTAAGGACACTGGGAGGACCAGGCTGGGTGGTGTCTCCTGAAGAAGATGATGCAAGTGTTGCTCAATGATCAGTTCAATCTAGAGAAGGAGTACAGGGAAACATTTCAAGCAATGAGAAGAGCAAGTTCAGAGGAAGATGTTGCAATGCAGCACAATGTTCTGGAAAAAAATCATAGGTCGTTCATTGTGGCTGAAGCCCAAAGCTGAAAAAGAATGGGGCTCAGTACAACAGAAGTGGGAGTCAAGTCCTCAGATCATGAAGAGAATCAAATATATCCAGGGAGTTCCTACCTAATGCTGAAGATGCCAATGAGTCATTGAAATATTTGTATGCAAAGGGATTGTTCAATCAGATATTCACTGAAGAAAGGCAATGTTTCTCAAGACATTTCCTAGGCATCAAGGATGATGGGAAAGTATAATACTGCTATGCAAGCAGGAACTTCCACCCAGAAGGCGTGGATAGTGTGGTCAGAAAGGTCAAAGGACATGTGTGGGGACACATATGGGAATCTATAACCAAGATGGACCCAAAGAAAGCTAAAAGCAGAGCAGGAGAAAGAAGGGTGATCAATGTCTGAGCCCAAGGAAAGAGGAAGTCCATGGGACCAAATAATGCACAACAGCGAACTGGCATTTTCAGTTAACAGGGAGATGGTGATTGTTACCATTAGTTAAAGGTAGACACAAAGCCAAATTAGGGAGATCTCAGACTGAATCAAAAGAGAAAATATGTATAGCAAGCACAGACAACTCTAGAAATGTGCTGATTCTGAACACATGAAAAGTTAACACTGTAGCTAGCAAAAATACTGGCTGGAAAAAATCTGTATTTCTATGTTCAGTTTTTTCTTTAATGATTGAAGTAACTTGAGTATATCTAGAGCCTTCAAAAGTGAGGCCCCAGGGAGAACAAGATTAAAGACTTACACAGTAGGCAAGGAGGTGGCTCAGGTGTGTACCTGGTGTTAGGACACACCTTTTTCTGTTACTTCCCTTCACTGCTGTCACGAATGCAGAAATGTGTTTTCCTCCTCCAAATCTGTCTGAAGTCTGGCCCCAGTGTCTGTCTGAGGAGGTGGACTCTTTGTGAGTCAAGGGCAATGGGAGGAATTTCATCAGCAGGCTGTTCTAGCTGATAGTCTCTACCATGCTCCTTCAGCTCCTCACCTGCATCTGAATTGGATATCACCCTCATTCCAGTTAAAATTTACAGAAACTGAGGTGGACCTGCACTTTCAGAAGAGGAAAAGATCTTAGCTGTGAACTTCAGAGTTCTTCTGGCTTCTCCCAGAAGAAAGAATCCAGGCGTGGAATGTGGTGAACACTAGGCTAAGACAACTTGTGAGACTTCATTCCTTTTGTGCTCTCAGAACACACACACACACACACACACACACAGAACCAGAAACAAATGATTGCAACTATCTAATTTTCACTTTTTAGAAATTGTAGGTCTGGGCCGAGAGTGGTGGCACACACCTGTAACGCTAACAGTGGAGGGACTGTGTGTGACAGGAGGATTGCTGAGAACTCAAGGTCGGTCTGGACCACCAAGTGAGTTCAAGCCCAGCCTCAACTACATAACGAAAACCTGTCTTACAAAGACAGAAAAGAAAAGTAAATAGTTGCAGATCTTTATATTTAGAATGATTTAGTGATTTAGTCCAATACTCTCAGTTTACAGTTGAATAAACTAAAGCATCATGAAAACATAATAACAAGAGTATGATATCCATGAATTATAGTATAGTTAGAATATGCTGTCTTTCCATACGTTAACTCATCTGATACTCAGAGAGATCTTAGAGGAGGGGGAAAACCCAAAGCAGTAAAATTGTACTATAAAACTATTCATCTTTTAATCTTCACACATCTGTAAAATAGGGTTATTTATCTCCCCCATCAAGCTGCAAGGTAAAGATGCTAAAGTTAAGATACATAAAAGGGCATGCTTGATGCCAGACAAATATGGAAGAATCGTGTCAGAATCCCAAATAGACATCAGTATTCTTTGATTTCAGTGATTCCTTCCAGCTTTTCATTTTAGATTTTCTAACATTTTATGCTTAGCTTAACTTTCAAAATTTAGTTAATTGCTATGAAAAAAAAAA
>NDGN011255688.1:0-13449 GCA_002564285.1 Tympanoctomys barrerae | reverse complement strand
TATATATATATATATATATATATATATATATATGATATTCTGGGTCTCTCCTAGTTCCATATGAATTTGATGACTGCTTTCTCTAGATCTATAAAGTACACTCTTGGTATTTCAATTGGGATAGCATGGAATGTGTATTACAGTTTTGGGAGTATGGACATTTTTCAGAGGGTTTGTTCTACCTATTCAAGAGCAGGTGACATCTCATTTCTCTCTCTCTCTCTCTCTCTCATCTTTCCATTTTCATATATATATATTTATATGAAATAAAGCACTACATGAAACTGAGTCATCCAGATAATTGCTTATGATAAACAGAATAAAGACACAGAGAACAGAAGCATTCTCATTAATCTTTTACCAGTTAGACTGTAAACTCTATTTGGATCAATGTACCTGACTTGTTTGAATAGATCAACAAATGTGTAACAGAGCAGCTGGCATAGAAAGCTCTCTGTTGAAAACTTTGATAAGGGAGACCACTTATCTTATATTACATTTATGTTATAGTCACTAAACATATTTTTAATTGCATTAGGTAGATTTTATATTGGTACTTATGTCCAACACCAAACCGATTACCTAAGAAGTTAGAAGAACTTCCATATTGTCAATATGAAACCTGTCTTGGTTTTCTGGAGAAATAACTCATATTTTAGGTATTTCCATGTATTAAAAATGTAGCAAATAACTTCCTTAGAAAACTGTACAACCTTTGTCTTTTATGTCAAAGGACTGAAGGACTGACATAAGAAATTTTATTCCCATTTTCTATTGAGGTTTAAACATTTATAGAAATACAGCATAAATTATAAATTGTGGACAGGAGAAGCTATGTAGATGCTGTATCTCCATGGAATTCCATTTTATATCTGAATCAGTTATTTCAGTTGACCACAAATCTATACATAATTACTATTTTCACTGTATACTTACCATTTGGAAGAATTCTTTGATGTACAATTCATCTTTATTTCTGTTTGGGTTTTCTAGATTTACAGTGATCTGTTACACACTGTGCTTGATGTCATTGATCAACCAATGGTCTTTAATCTTCATGGATACAGACTATTAATTATTTGTTTCAGTTAATAAGTACACTGAGGGGCCCTGGGAGGTAGCTCAGTAGACTAAGCAGTTGCCTGGCAAGCACAAGGTCCTGAGTTCAATCCCTGGTACCACTCACACAAAAAAAGTACAATGAGCTCCATATGTTGTGATAAAAGTAAACACCTCAAATTACTTCATAAAAATCAGTCAGAATAGTCCACATCCTTTCTCACATTTGAATCAAGAAATTAATGTTGATTTCAAAGAGATTTTTTTCAGTATCCAATTCATGCAATTTGATGATTATAGATAGATAGATAGATAAATACTCTTCCACTGCAACAGAAAATTTTTGCTAAATTTGTGAATGTGTGATGTGTCTCTGCAAAAAGTAAATCAACCAGAAGAATTGATTTAACTATCTTCAGACATCCAGATTTGAGAAAGTAGTATTCAGACCAACGTAATTGACTTGATGGTTCATATAATGCTAGTTTGGCCTCATGTGAAGACTCAGAATGCAGGTTCATTAAAAATCACTTGTCCACATGGGGCAAATGTTGTCCTGCCTGAATATAAATGAACTATATTGAAACCAGGTGTGGTGAGGCACCCCTGTCATCCCAGAGCTGGGGAGACTGAAAACAGGAGGATCACTACAAGTCTAAACTGTGTAGTGAGACTCTGTACCAAATACACTTTTTAAAAAGCTAAATGAACCGTATTTAGTTCATATTAAACACAGGCACCAATAGTGAGTAGAAACAACCTTTTATCCAAGGGCTTTGAAAAGATTTAACAGCTGTAGCAGCTTTTTATACTGTTGCTTGACAGGTCAAGGCATCACTAATATTTGATGTCTCTAGGTAATTATTTTTTATTGCTGCTAATAGTAAACGAGGTTACAAAAACAAATCAGAGCACTACCCAGAGGCTTAGCATCCATAAAAATCCAAAGAACGAAGGTGAGTTTGAATATAGCTAATATTTATGTCTTCTACCTTATTGGAGAAACATGAGAGATATGACACTGTACAAGTGCTCAATTCCCTCAGCCAGTACCTTTGTCCAGCTCTCTGCCACTATCTGCATGTGATGGGTCACCTGGGAGAGGCTTGTAGGGCAAGGACATTTTTAAAATATAAAAATGCTGACACACTCCGAATGAGGGATAAGTATAAGTATTTCTTTATTTTTTCAAGTGCTTTTGCAGTAAAAATGGCTTTACAAATATGCTGGTGTCATCAGAGGCACCATGAAAAATGTACCTTTCTCTGCAGCAGTACAGTAGATCCTGACTGCTGTTTAGTACAGTTTCATAATCTTCTGTTTTCCATCCAGTTATACATGGTAGCAAGCTTCAAATAATGCTTTCCTCCACTTTGAGCCTCAGTTGGCCTCATGCAGCTTTAACAAGATCCCCGAAGAACTCAATTGAAAGAGATAAAATAATGTGTGTGTGCACATCTATTTCATGCATAGATGAGAGCCAGTGCGAAAGCCTTTTTTAGATGTTTTAAGGGAATTTAAACAACAGGCATTGTTTCATGCTGAGTCTTCAGTGCAAACAAAATACAAGCATTTGGGAAATGTGTACACAAAGTTGTCAAACCTTTGGACTGCAAATGTTTCGAACTTTTAGCTGTAAAACAAAGGCAAGGAGTGTAAGATAGAGTTCCTGTATCCTTCAAAATGCACTTACTAAATGTTTCAAATGTGTTTTTGCAGTGAATTAGCCACTAAGAAATCTGTGTCTTGTAAGATGTAGTTGTCCTACCCAGATATTTTACCTATATATTTGACCACTAAGCAGTACATTAACTGCATAATATAAAAAAACAATTAGTGTTACCAGTGTTATTACAGTCACATCACTAATATTTTATGTATAGTTCCAAACACATAAATTCATAATGAAGGTCCCAAAATCCCCGTCTTTTATGAGTAAGGTGATTATTAGGAGTACTTAATTATTGACATGAGAATCATACATGGAAATAAAACATGAGCTGTAGAGTTTTTCAAAGAAGAGACAAGTGGATCTGAGGATATATATATATATATATATATATATATATATATATATATTTCTCCCCAGTACATTTTATGGGGTAACCTGAAAGTTTCTTCCCAAGATAGACTTTCAAAAATGTTAGAACCTAGGATAACTTGTTGGACAACACCCACGAATGTTACCAAGGAAGAAATTTTAAAGAGGAGGTGCTTTGTGCTGGAGCTTTTCTTGAAGTCAAATTCTCACTGAATTATTGAAAAGGAAGACAGATGCTAAACTTTTAAATGTGCTTGTGTATGTGTACGAAATGATGCATGGCTTGGGAAAACTATGAACAATGCTCTCAGAAACGTCCAAGTCAAATCTGTAGTGGAATCAAAGGCAGATTAAGACTGACAAAAGTTCAAGAAATTGGAGAGAGAATAAGAATGCCTGGTTACCTTGAAGTGGAGCTTTCTGGCAAGATAGTGGTAACAGTTCTGTGGACAAAGCTGGAGATGGCTCACCTGCTTGTGGACTGGCAGAGCTTTGCACTGGCGCATCGAGAACTGGGGCAATCACCTGAGGGGATCATCTGTGTGCATTATGAAAATGATCTCTCCTGAATCTGGCTCATAATACCTAAATTTAGTTAAGAAAATAACTGGTGCTGAGGGCTTTAGTTCCAGTCAGTCTCCTCAGTAACATCAATACTTTCATTGTGGGCTATCATTGCCTGCTAGTGTTACTGGAACATTTCTCTCCTCATTGTTGGTAGGGTGTAAATAGAGGATGGAAAAGTTTATTTGTTTGTTTGTTTTCGTAGTTTTGGTGTATTCTTCTTCTCTTTTATTCTAGTGAAGTTGAACTGGAAAGTAGGATGCTCAGTGGAATTCACTGCTTTTGAGCTTTGAGTAGCACTGTTAATAGTTGCACAAATTTCACAATTAACCCAGTCACTTACTGGGTTAATTAGGTAGATTTCATATCCAAGTTCCCTGGATGTTCAATATTAATGTCTCCTACCCAGCAGTCCCCATAGACTACATTCTGGTGAAGTTTGGGGGGCCTTCTGCATTCTGTTCCCTGATCACTGGCCTTGGCCATCAGTGAAAGCCAGCTATAGCTCACAACCATGCAGAAACTTCTTTTACCATCCAGTAGGCTGCAGCACACACCCTCTTAAGGATTTTAAAATCCTCTAGCAATTGGAGGGCTTCCCTTTTTCTGGTGGTTCTTTCCTTGGTTATGTTATTAGTCAGCTCTGTCTGCTATAACAAAGTAGCATGCAAGGAGTGGCATACAAGACATTAATTTCATTACATTTATACAGGCCGAAAGCCTATGACCAATGTGCCAGCAAACTTAGTTTCTGCTGCGGGTTGGCTTTCTGTGTCTCAGATGACTTCCTGTGGTCTTTCTTCTGTGGGTATTATCTATGTCCTAACCAGCTCTTTCCTAAGGACACTACTCAATATTGTTAAGAATCCCATTTTTGTGGCCTCACCATAATGACCTCCATAAAGTTGTCTTGAGGTTGAAGCATTAGCATATATTTTTAGGGTGACATGACTCAGTGCATATGTCCCTCTCACTCCATCATAGGATTTTCTCCAGCATTCTCTTTTGTGCCCATTTGATACTTGTTTTCATCTGAATAGACAACAATTATTTACTCTTTCCTATTCAAATTATCATGTCCTCTATATCTTTTGAAATAACCCATCTAATATAGGAGTTTGAAATACCAAAATTGTCCTCAAATTCTCTCTATGCAACACTTTACTAGAAAAAACCATAAGCAATGGCTTAGTTACTCTTAAGTGTCCTGGTTCATGTAACTGAGGTCAGAAGATTTGGTTTCCTTTTCTGAGATAGACTCAATCACACATGGGCAGCTTTGTAGGTATTTCCTAATGAAGTCACTGTCACACTGTGCTTCCCTCTCCACCCTTCCTTAGTCATGAAGATGGAGTCGAAGTGAAGTCAGCTTAATGACCAGCCATTACACAGCAAAACTGCATCTGTGATGACTATTTGAAAGTTCATACTGCTTTCTTGTCTTTACCTTACTGAACACTGTAAAATTATTTGAAGATTTATAATCATAGTATATCTCTCAGAAGTGAACTATTACAGTGTTTCCTTTGACTAAATTAGAGAAAAATCACTCAGCTCTTTTCTGGGTACATCTGACCCTGTTCTATTTTACCAAGTTTGATGTTTGTTCACACCAATTAAGTATTGAGCCCACTTTGAGCCCACCATGACCAACTGGCTCATCAATTAGCCTTCTGCCCTTAATATGGTCCAGGTCTTTTCTGGTTTTCCAAAGGCATATATTTGATAATATTTTTTAAATGTCTTGCATTTCCACATAAATACTACCTGCATGAATAGAATGTGCAAAAAATAATTTAGGCCATTTAGATAGTTGTTAATCTTGTGTAAGTATTGCCTCTCAGATCAGAAGATAAAATTTCCATGTTACTATCTTTAAAGGATAGTGAGTTCTAATAACTAAAGGCCTATGTTGAAGACTGGAGCATGGGCACTCAGATTTGGAATTGCTGAGGAGGAGTAGAGTTCCTTATTTGAGGAAGAATAATTTGGAAGTGATAGAAATGAAGAATATGGTTGGGCCTACTTGTTAAATAGGTTTGTGATGTGATAAAGCCAGAACTAAAATACTAAACTTCACACACACACACACACACACACACACACACACACAGTAACTGGCACTTCTGAGTTCAAATGCTTTAATAATGTAGCCAAATAACACTTGCAGTAAATCTGAGATAATTTGTTGGAATACGAATTCAAAAAGAAAGAAAGAAAAAAGAAATCAAAACAACAAAGCCAGTGTCTCTGGCATCTCTGCATCAGTAAATTACATCATTCAGTAGCATTTCTCAAGCCAGGGAGCTCCTCTGCAGCACTGCATATTGGTCCTGCAGTTGGTATCTGTTTCTGCACCTCAGGAAAATGACTCCAGGGGAGGGCAGCTTTGCATATGGTGAAATAAGATATGGCAGAAGGTCCCAGAACAGGACCCCTGACCTGGGCCTGTTACTTGGTTGTGTAGTTGAGAAAACAAGTGGCTTAACCACTCTCTATCTAGTTCTATTCATAACCTACTTTGCTGCCACTACTGCTGATGATAATCTCAGAGCTGTGCAACTTGGGAAGAATTTAAGTCACCCTGAATACTTCATAAGCATTATATTTAATTTTTGTTTGGCATTCTTTTGACTGATACAGGTATTTAACCCAGTCCTTTATTTGTACTATTTTATCTTTTCAAATATATATGTTCTTTCTCTTTTCAAATATTTGTTCATTTCTGAAAATTAGTTGTTGATCTGACAGACTTACACATGAAAGATGGAGCTATAAAATGTTTAATTGTTATACCTAACTAAATTTCCAAATCTTCATCTGCCATTTCAGTCATTTAATACCTAATAGTATAACCAGTTCACTTGATTATTCAACGAACCACTTTTTTTTGGTCCTGAAGATACTTTGCTAACTATTATAATATTGATAAACCAGTTTACATCTTTCAAAAATTGCTTCATGGTGATATTAAAGAGATTGTAAGAAAGTCATTCTCTTAGGAAAGAGGAAAGAAATATGATTATGTATGTTCACAAAAAACTAGCTTAATATCATAAGGGAAAATATTATTTCACCTATATTTTAAAAGCATGCTAATTAGCCTCATATGCTTCAAAATTAGGTATCTAACTACCACACAAAAATTACAAAAGAATCAGATATTCACAGTGAAACTTTGAGCAATCTCACTTAAATCTTGCTTTTGCTCTTTTGCTTCTTGTTCTGTTATCATCATTAGCCAGATACCTCACCCTTCACTTTCATCTTCTCTCTGGGCTCTTTATTCCTAGAATGTCTTCTCTGGTCCTATTCTTTTTTTCTCCATCTCTGTCCTTCTTGTTGACTGGAGAAGCCACTGACTTGGAAAGTCTCAATTCCCAGCTCCTTCTCTAGTATCAGGCTATTTGTATGATCTTTTGGCTGAGGGTCTGAGTTCCCATCAATAAAGGCCAGAAATGTATTCAGGATCATTTGCAAAATATCTACTGTACCCTACTCAATTTGATATTTTTACACAATCACAATTATCACATTCTTTTTGTCTTGGTAAAACTCAATCTCATAAATTGAAAAATATTAAAATCTATGAGCCATGAGGCTTCTTATACTTCATAAAGCAATCTATGAATTACTGGATGCAGTTTGTCATGCTGTGTGACTAAAGAAGCAAGTGATTTTAGAGATGTCATCTTATTTCAATGATAAGACAAAAGTCTTTCAAGTTCATAATTTGCAAGTCTTATTTTAAATGATCATGTAAAACAAGATAAAAACTAAGAGGAACAAATATATATCCCAGTAGTATACGATGCTATAACCTCAGTGAGGAAAGCATGTTAAAATATTATATTCCAATGAAAGTATTGTAATTTCTTCAATGTCTTATGCCTGAATTTTTCTAACCTAAAAAAATGACCCCTAAATTCATCCTCTTAATTTACAAATTCTAGGACCCACTTTATCCCAGAATATAGACCCATTTTGACCACAAAATATATAGAAATTCAAAATCATACCTCAGTGGGTCAGTCATATTGTAGAATCCAATAGAAGATCCACTATTGGTGAGAATTTGAAGGCTTCTATTTAGTTTATTTGTAATCTAGTATCCAATTGCTTAAATGAGATGAAAGTTTCAATCATCAAAGCTACCTTTCCCACCACTTTCTTAATCCTTCATGGATTTAATGCTGAATATCAGTCATCATCTGATTCCATATGAAATGAGGAGTTTCAGGTGAGGAATCTGAGAGCTGTTGGCTTCCACCATTTGTGCCAACAGGGAGATGTAGACAGAAGCTACAGGGTTTCTACAATGCATCCATTAAAGTGCATGCATGCAGTTTTGAAGTCTTCTACTGCGTACAATAATGAGGCACTCTGGATTCATGGCACGCTCATGTAGATTCTTTTACTTTTGAAATTTGGCCTCTGTGTTTTTCATGAGACCAAATTTGTGACTGCTACAAGTTGCTTAACTACACACTTATTTTATGAGCCTGACTTCTGTTCTCAGTAGCTGGCTTATGCTCCAAGTGCTTTTAGAACTGTTCTTAGAACAAAAGTCTTTCAATCAGTTCTTTTTCCCTTTAGCTCTGGGAGTATGCACTCAATGCATAAAACTCAGAATTGGACTATGATCTCTCTGCTGAGAAGTACAAACAACACACTGTCTTTCAAACCTGAGATTATGCCTTCACTCGAGGACTCCTTTCCAGATTTTAATACAGGAAGTTTATCTGGACCCTATAGTTGACTTTTTCTACATTTTCAGGTAATGTTCTATTATGTGTCTTGACACTTGTAATTTCCTTGAGTCTGAATCTACTAATATAGATTCATAGTGGACTTGTGGAGTTTTCGTCTGAAGTTTCTACATGTTTTAAAAAGTCATATGGCAACTTTCTGCATACTAGCTATGATAAGTGGAAATATATCATCTATATGTGGTATAGCCTTGCTCAAGATGCTTTCCCAAGTATGGTGAAGAGAATAGTAAAAGATAGTGCATGACAGTTAAGTATGTAGTATCATTGATTATAGGATGCTATAAGAGTTTAGGTGCCAGGGAAATTACCAGGACATTTAAGTGTAATTAGAATTGGGCTCAAAGTACAGTCCTTTATAGACCCAAGTATGATGAATCAGTCACTTTAGTGAAGGTAAAGAAAAGAAAGCCCAAGGCTTAAAAAAATGTCCATTAAGAAAGAGAGCTACTTACTCACAGATTTTTCATGTTTCTTACCTAATGGCACCTTAAAGACAAGGCCTTCCCTGCAAGTGTCACCAGCGTGACTGCAGCTCTTTACCCCTATCCTTCTTGATCTCTTCTCTTCCACCACCTTCATTGTTTCAAAAACTCTCATCTTCAAGGCAGTGGCTAAGGGATTATACTTTTGAGGGCATACTTTTGAAGCTGGGTAGATGAATTTCTGCCCCTAAAGCAGCTCAAATGTTCCCCTAGCCTCCGAAGCCTCCGCTTTCTTACATGTCACATTGAGCTAATAATAAAGCTGATTAGATATGGCATCTAAATGGGGTAGCATCACACCAATGTATACAGGATACATAATAATTACTGGTTTCTTTTTCAAATTAGGGTTGTTGAACAGATGTGCAAACAATTCCTGGAAATGCCCTTCAGATTAAATCCCCGCCCAGATTTTCACACAATAGAGCATGCTTTGACATTAATAGAGGTCTGGGAAGAACTAAAAGGCACAAACTGTAATTTCTCATACTTATCATTTTGTATACCACCATGCTTTGCAACTGCAGTGGGAATGAAGATGTGTCATCCTTCTTTAGAATTCAGTTTATACATTAGTTCCTTGGAGTTGCTTCCCCAAACCTGCCCTAGTGCTGCAGCAACTGAAGTTATCTATTTACATCCTTATATGTTACACTAAATATATATTTCTCAAATTTGGTTCATGTGTACCATAAATATTGTATAATTTTTATGTCTATGAAATTATATTTCAAATATTGTATGTATCTCTATGTACAGAACTTGTATTTTATTGCACACCCATGTTGGCGATATCTAGCTGCATGACTAATAAACTCTGCAGCAAATATTTGAGTACATCTTGAGTAGTTGACTGGTCAAGCAAAGGGATGACTGAATAAAGAAAATGAGTCTTCACTTAGTGTGCAAGTCTAAACAGTACTAAAGGGATAAATTGGGGCCGGGGACATGGCTTAGAGGAATAAACACTTCCCTGGAAAGCACAAGGGCCTGAGTTCAGCCCCCGGTTCTGAAAAAAAAAAAGAGAGAGAGAGAGAGATAAATTAAATATAGTCTATTGCATAATGTAATAAATAATAATTAAGAAAAAATAGATATGCAGAATTTCAATCTATGAGAGTCATGAACTCCAACCACAGGCTTAAATACTTATCTAGCTTCTAATATAGATGAAACTCTCATACTGAACTTCAGAGTTAAAAATAAATAATATTTCAGATATGTGTTTTAAAGATAATTTGTAAGCATACAACCACTTAATCTGTTACTATGACGTAAAGAATGGTGGTTATAGTTATCATATTACTATAGTAGACCTAAAAGTTGATCTCTGGGACTACATTACTTATATTTCATCAATAGGATTTTCTTTTGTTACCATCTCTACTTAGATCTTAATGACTGATTCAATGAAAATAATATCATCTGTTATAGATTAAGATATTTTATTTATGAAAGATTTTTAACAAAACAATAAAAAATGCTGCCTGAAAATTTCCTGCATATCTTGTAGAAAATTCCTCTTTTGCAGCTTTCTTAAAAATCTTACCATTTCAAATATTAGAATGTAAAAAATGGATGCCCTATTAATTAAATGAATAAAACAAGACAGAATTTGAATTTAGCTTAATAAGCAAACCAAAGTGAAGGCAGCTGTGTCCCATTAGCTTCTAATTTTCTACAAAATAGAGGGGGAATAGAATATAAGAAAGAAAGCCCAAAATTGAGCAGCTTGTGGTTATGTTGCTATGGCTACAAGCGGTCTTTTGATGCTTTACTGTATTTGCAAAGAAATAGACTGTTTGCAGTAGTTGCACTAAACACTCTTATTCATCGAAATAATGCTGACATTTGATCATAATCCTTCGGTGCCTCCAGACCACTAAAACATGGATGTGGAAGAAAAAAGAAATATTCAAATTAGTTCATGAACATTAGATCCATTTTCTATTATCTGAGTGGGAGAAATGTGTCAGATGAAGGACAAATCCGAGGGCAGGAACATGCCAGGCCACTTGAGAGCCACCTCCGGATGGCTCGCTGTGTATGTACTTCTGCACTACAGCAGACTCCTTGGGAGAGTACTTAGGAAGGGAACCTGATGATACTGCACAGAATGGGGAAATTATCCTTAAAAGGCCTTTTCTCTAAAGAAGCTCTGTGCGGTATACAGGGCCAAGTCAAAGAAATTCCTAGAGAACACACATAAACTCACTGTAGGCATATACTCACTATAGGTATCAGGGTGGCCAAAAGGAAATAAGCCAAGTCAGGGAAAAGACGTAACTTCGGCCACTCTCGGAAATAAATCGAATGTTACATATTTTTAGGAGTCTTGGCAACCTCTGAGTGGTTTAATGACTGTGAATTTTCTAAAGATTACATCGTGAGTGTAGAATACTACTTCTTCAGTAATACTTGGGATTGTATTACTTTTTTTTTTAATATGATTTAGCCATACTGCCACCCTGCCATTTGTTTTTATAAAAGAAGTATCTTCCCTTTTAAAACAAAAGTCCAATGCAAAGCAGAAAAAGCCTCTAAAACTTTAGTCTGAAGAGGAACCTAGCCCGAGGGAAAAGGGCAAGAACGCGTGGCTCAGGATGCTTCCCCTTCAATGTGCCTTTCAAGGAGTTGTTATTCCGTGATTTAATAACCAACACTCAGTGGCCCCACCAGCAACTTTCTTTGAAACTTAGGCTCTCGCGTGGGCATTTTTGGCAAACTGTATTTTCACTAATATCTGTCCACAAATGAAACAATCACGAATGGTGACCTTCCATTTTCAGATGAACGCTCTGACAATCTCCACACCTCCATGTACGTCCCATCTGAGAGGCACAAGCCTTCCTATTTTTGGTGATTGTGTCAATGGGGAACTTCACCCGTCCATTTTGATACAGGAAGTGTGCTTTAATGTATTTTCAGAATGAATAAAATAAAGTGTATCTCACTATTGTTCTAATACCCAAAGGAAGAGAACGACCTGTATGCAGTGACTAGGGCTGTGTGGGCACATTCTTCTTATTTGCAGCAATCATCAGGTGTGTATAAAATGGCAATAAATTAGCTTCTTTCTTTCTTTCTTTCTTTGAATGTATTTAGTACAGGGTCTACGGAGTCTCACTACACAGATTGGACTCATAGTGATCAGCCTCCCAAATGCGGGGATTATGGGCGCACACCACCACGACTAGTCTCAATCAATATCTAGGGTGCTACAGGGATGGGGCCGGGCCAGCAAGCCAGGGATTCCATCCCTGGCCACTGCATCTGCCTAAGCAGGCGCGTTAATCCACTGAGCTATCTGGCAGGCTCTAGCTTCTCTATTTCTAGGACCTCATTCTCATAAGGGAACTGTGAATAAAAGATGAAAAAATAAATTTATGTTTTATAATGCCAAAGTGACAGCCAAGTCTACTTTATCATTGAAACTGTAACATCATAAATATCTTCAATAAAAGTATAATACAGAGCTCAAAAGCTTTATGTGTTCTGACTAAAATCCCATGGTAGAGAAAGGAAAGGAAAAGAAATAAGGATTGGAAAAGAAATGAAATTATAATTATTTGCAAATGACAACATACTCTACAAGGACATCACACGTAGCATAAGAACTTGAAAAAGTAACTAATATGTAAAAGGAAAAATAGGTATTGTGAAAGGGAAAGAAACTGCTCAAAAGGAAAGAACAACGGATGAGGAAAAGGAAAAAAGAATAAAAGAAGGAAGGAATAAAATAATATAAGAAGGTGTGTGTATAGATACACAAGACAGATAAGATAATTGTACTGCTTATTTCTATTGATTTATTAAGAGGAACAATTAATGCACAATTTCTGACCAATTTTACATCCTTATATTTGGTCATTTAAATAACTACTTTGAAGACAATAATATACAGTATACCAACCGTTAATGAGTTCATGTCATATTTTTTAATCTGCATAATCTCAATTTTTTTATTTATCACTTTTTAAAATTAAAAAATTAACACAATAAATTGATATAGATTATACATTAACATTTTCATAATTAAAATAATATAAAAATAAGTCTAATTTTAACAGATAAGTGTTTATTTTTGCCTCTACATATGCAATTAGTTAAAAATATTAATTTTAATACAATCTTTAAGAAATATTCCAAGAATAATTTAGAAATAAAATTTAGGCATTTCCTCTACTGAATGTTACAATATCCCATTTATAAGAAATAGGAAAAGCATAGTTTTTCAACAGAAAATTTATGCTCTGATAATATCGAATTTATACAAGATTTGCACTACATCATCAGATCACCAGAGAACTCAGCAGGTTCTTAAGGTGTAGAACAAGTTTTGTGCAGATAAAGATGAAAGATCACAATTTCAGTCTTTCTAAGACAATATCAGAATCTAAAATCTAGTACCAAAAATGTGGATATTTCTCACCTCATAATAGCAGTTAAATGAAAATAGCAATTAAATGAGGGCCGGGGAGATGGCTCAGTAGAATAAGCGCTTCCCTGGCAAGCACAAGGGTCTGAGTTC
>NDGN011255660.1:0-10410 GCA_002564285.1 Tympanoctomys barrerae | reverse complement strand
AAAAAAAAAAAAAAAAAAAAAAAAAAAACTGGTTTCACATAACAGAACCAAATTAGGATAAGTTACTGAGAATTTTCTAGAAACAAAGCTGTCAGCCTAGATGGCATTTTTTTTTTTTTTCTTTACCTGATATATCTCTTCCACTGTGTTTATATTTCCCCTATTCAGGGGATATACCAAAACTGAGCAGGATTGTTCCAGTGTGAAAAATTTAACCCAGTTTAGGTCAGGTTTTCAGTTTTAGTCGAGTTCTGTAGTTAGACTGTAAACTCCCAGGTTAATGTCCACAATATCCCCTCTTTGGCTATTTCTCATCTGTATCAGCCCTGAGAGTGATTTTTTACCAGCATGCTCAGGTTTTTCCTTCCTGAATCAGTTCTTCAAATTTTTCAGTCTTAAAGGGGGGCGGGGGTGAGATACTGAAAATTGAACTCAGGACCTTGTGCTTTTTTGTAGCTTTTAAAGCTAGGTGTTTCTGTACCCACCCTACCCTCAGCTTTCAGATAACTCCAGAGTTTGGACACAAACTGGGTATGGTAGTACATGCCTGTAAGCCATGCTTGGACCGCTGAGGCAGGAAGATTAGCATGAGTTCAAAGCCAGCCTGGTCTACATACCAAGTTCAAGGCCAGCCTATACTACAGAGCAAGACTCTGTCCCCCCAAAAGAAGTAATAATTTGGGGCACTATCCTCATCTCTGGCCCTAAGTCTTCCACTTTGTCTTGTAGGGCTGGAATTAAATTTTAGTCCTTCCCATGTAGTGGCTTCTTGTATCACCAGAACCCAGTGCCTGAGACCAAAACAGCAAGTCAGTGACTCTGTCATTTTCATCTAGATTTCACATGTCTTATGTATCTTACATTATAAGAATCCACTGAAAATACTGAGTCAGGCCCCACCCTGTTCCCAACAAGTTTACCTTCTGTGATGTACACCAGAATCAAATCTAGCTTAACAATACTACTATCTCACCAGTGGCTTAAGATTAGATTGCTTCTCATAGTTTAGCTCAACTCAGGGACAAAACATAATGTGCTTTAAATAGATTTTTATTTGTTTATATTAATTTTTTCTCCAATAAAGGAATAACATTACAATCTAATCAAAATCCTGTTACACACATACACAGGCATGCCACATGACCAGGTCGAGGTGATTGTGTCCTTGAGTCTGTCAACCCATCACAACATGGTCAACCAAAGTCTCTTCATTTAAGCCACTCTCAACACAAAACCCCCAATAGGGATGCACTCAACTTGTTGGTTCTATTTGGAACTAGGTGGCAGGGGAGGAAGGGAAGGTATTAGAAGTGGGCTATGGTGTGCCTGCATTCAGTCCACTCACACAAAGCTACATGAATATGGGGAAGGCGTCCAAGAGCTCTGGTGGGTTCCTTGTTGCACCTAAGATATGGGTCACAGCAAGTTGATCTTAGGGTTCCAGGCAGGGGGCTGGGGAGCAGGCATATTCCAAAACAGCACCAGACTACAGTCATACACACAGTACCCTTTAGGGATATTCTGGCAAAGGTTAGTGACACCCAGCTCAAGGGAACCACTCAACTTACTGGGAGAAACTGGAAGTCACTAATTGATATAATAGAAACGGGTCTAACATCCTTAGTTTTGGCAAAGTGCTGGTAGTAATGACATTAATACTCAAAAACTGGTATAGACTTCAGGGTCTCTGAAAACATCAGTCAAGACAGACTCTCGCCTCCTCCTGTCTAAAGTTGCATAGGACTTTGTGAATTCTGGTTCCCTCATTTATTCAAGTTCTGTGGTTTAAAAAAAAAAAATCCTGAAGCATGCTCAAGGTGAAAGGCACATACACAGTCAATACAGAGTGACAAGGTCTGATGCTTCAGGAGTCAGACTAGCAGGAGACTGAGTAGTGTTGGTTCTTAGAAATCTATACACAAAATATTGCCACACTCAAATGCTACAGAGTTTATAGGAAAGTACAAAAAATATGAGCCTTGTAATCAGCCAAGTGACTGGGGAGTTCTAGAACTATAAGGAACCTCCAGAAACAGGTAAGGCGCAGAACCTTTAGGAATTTGAGCCACAATGCCCTATCACTTCTCCTACCAACAGGATCATGGGCACTACCCAGGACTAGCATGGCCCTGTCTGGTAGTGAGAAGTAGCAAGAAGGGTTGGGTTCATTCTAGCTGTTGTGCTAAAGGCTCTAAGCTGGCTGTGATGTAATCAAGGAGTAGCTGGAAAAATAAAAGGATGTAGGTTATAACTAGAGAACTTAGGGAGAAGAGCAAGGTTGTCAATTACTAGGGTCTAGTAAACTAGCATGGGAAATTTTGTTTATAGTGTCTGTTTTGGCTGATTCCTTGGGATAGGAGGCCACAAAAGGGCTGCTTTTGCCCTTACCCCTGAATCTATGGAGATTCCACTTCCCTACAAGTACCATGTGAGGCCAGGGACTATAGAATCAGGGAGGGCAGCTACATTTACCCTAATAGAAGAGCAGTTTTCCAACCGCAGTGTGACTTTGAGGCCTGGAAATCTGAAATTGGTGAAAGGGAAGACCTATTAGTATGTCACAAGAAATCCTAAAAATTTCAAGGAAGAAAGCACACACTAGAAAAAGACAGCTAGAAAGAGAATGGGAAGCAATTCAGGGCATCCCAAGAGGCTGTTGCTGGTGTCTGAGCCCAAAATTCAATCCCACTGCAAGTAGGGAAAAAGTTAGCCTTCCCTATCCCTAGTTGCTCACCCAAGGATTCAGATTCCTTGCTTTAGATACTTATCAAAGAAAAAAGGAGGGGATCATAGGCACCCATTTCTCCCCAGAAGCTTAGAAAAGAGGAGCCCTATGAGAGAAAATGAGACCTTTAAAGGCCGTGAATCTTGATAGGGTTATTTGGGGAACAGAACAGTGGGCTCCTGGCCTACCCAGGAGTATTTGTTAGCCATACTAAGCAGGATGTGAAAGATAAGACCAGAGGCAAGCTGAAGGCTGAGCTGTCTATATGGCTTCACACCACAGCTTATCCTCTTCAGCACCATTCTGTTGCATTCTTTCTTTGGGGTGTGTGCCCTTTTCCTACCTCAAAAGTCCTCTGGCCTATTCTCTCCTAGCCTAGTTCTAGCACCTTGGGCATGTGAACTCATGGTCTGGATGGAGGAGCCTTTCCCAGCTTTTACTCCTGGAGTGGCATGTCAAGGTAGGGTGGCAAAGTACTAAAGCCCTTCAGACTTGGGAGCCTGCAGAAGGATAGGTAATTTGAGGAAAAGACATGGGGAGTAAGTAGGACTACAGGACAGGGAAGAGGGGGCAGACTCCAGGCTCCAGCCTGGGAGCAGGGCTTGCCTCTCTGAGTAGGCACAGTGCCAACTCCCATAATGCCCTACTCCCTACAGTTTCCCAATCCATCCTGTCTACATCTCCAGTGGACTGCCTCATTCTCTCGACTCCCTCCACCTTCTCCTTTGAACTCACATCTCACTGTCCTCTTTCACATACTTTACCTTTCCAGGCCTAAAAGCAGCCTCCAAAGGAGCCCAGCCCCCTAGGCAGAGAGAAGGAAGAAATTAAAACTCCGAGCCAGACCTCTGAAGGGCAAGGAGAGTAACAGGGGTTACACAGGTTTTCCCTGGTCAAGGTGGGCTCAGGGTTCCCCTCCCTTTATCCATGTGGAAGGAAACTACTGGGAACCAACAATAAAGGGACAGGAGTGTAATGCCAAACACAGAAAAGAATTAGTCCTGGAAGATGCACGTTGAAGGTGAGCAATGAGCCAGGTCAGGGTGAAAGAGGCTCTCAGAAATGGAGACGTGGGCCAAGAGGACAAAGATGAGAGAAACCTGGTGGGTGCAGGCCAGAGAAGGAAGCATGGAGTATCAACAATGGAAAGGATAGAGGATTAACGTTGAGTGTGGGAGGATGAGAGAGCCTGAAGGTGGCAGTAAGAGGTGGATTTAGATGATCAAAGATGGAGAAATTGAGAGAGGCGAGGAAGGACCTTACGTCTACCTCATACTCTTAAGATGAGGGAAGGTGTAGCATCCAGCCCCAGGTGGCTAGCGGCCCCTTGAACAGCACACTGGCCGCTGCACAGGGGACAGACGGAAACTGAGAGACGATGAAAGTTGGTGGTGCAGCCGTCCGACACTCAGTAGTTGAACTGGCGCTGGCACGGCTGATAGACAAAGCTGCCCTGGTGCTTGGGCCGACGTGGACGGCTCTCGCGGGCGCGGTTCTGCCGCTGTACCACCTTGGCGCTCAGCGCGTGGCGCTCGGCTCGCTGTCGGGCCCGCTGTAGCCGCCGCGTCTGGCCTGCCTTCTCCAGCAGCACTGCTCGAGCCGGCAATGGGGCGGCGTGGTGCAGGGCCCGTGGCTCGCGGCGGGCGGGTGCTACTTCCCTGTAAGGATGGGAGAGGGGTGGGTGTCCATGAGGAAGGGGCAGAATGTGGGGATACTGGGATCTCCCACCTCACCTTGGCTTAGTGCCATCTCTACTGAATAGGGCGCCTGAGGCCCTTCTGGTGGGCACCAACCCTTGCCCCAAGCCAACTTCAAGATATACCTCCTAGATTCCAGCCCCCCAGGGGCAAGTAAACCATTCCTGGGTAGAGGCTGGGCCCCACCCCTCATTCTACAAAAGCAGCCCTTCCCCCTTTCTTGGTCCAGACCAAGCCTCTTCACCACCAGCTCCTGCCCCGCGACGGCCACGAGACCACGCCTCCCTTCCCACAGTCCAGACCTAGGCCCCGCCCCCCGAAGCCCCACGGGGCTCTCCGGGCAGTGTTCCCACGGCCTCCCGACCTGGACCCTAGCCTTCAGGTTCCGCCCTCGGCCAGCTCACCCGTCACTGAGTTCGGCTTCTGGCAGGGCAGTGTCTGGGTGCGGGGAAGGCGGCACAGGTTCTAGCACTATGGTGCTGCCGGTGACGTAGACAGACATACTGGGGTGCTCGATGAGGAGGTCCTCCAGGGGGCTGCTCTGGAGGCGGGCAGGCCCGACGCCGGGCCCCTCTGCGGTAAAACAGGCGGGAGGGGTAACAAACCAGCTCTCGTCCATCAAGGAGGGCGCGGGCGGAGGGCGGCCTGCGGGGGCAGGGGCGGCCCCAGGGCTGGGGGGAGCTGCGTAGCTGTCTACGCGGCGTGGGAGAGGGAGCCAGGCGGGAGCGGAGGAGCACACACACATGCACACATACACAAACACACACACACACACACACCGGACACAGAGGGCAGGGAGAGAAAGGGCATCGTTAGTTAGTCCCGCAGCCCTGCCTGCCTTGCCCACGGAGCACCCCCAGGCCGTCTCTCCTTGGCGGCCCTAGATCCAGGACCTGAGGTGTGGGCCCCAACGCCTATTGCCAGTAGATGGCTTAGGACTGCAGGGAAAAGGCTGTTACCCCACCCCCGGGGGTCACAGCTGCAGCCCCAGTTTGCCTGGTAGGTTTGGGAAAATTCCCCAAACCCTAGCAGCTCCCTTCCACTCCACTTCTGGGCCATCTGTCTTTGTGGTGACTCCGAAGGCCTAGGAGGCAGAGTCCAGCCCCGATTCAGGCCTCACCCGGCAGGTCAATGATGAGCCAGCCATCAACTTCATCCTCCTCGGAGACAAAGGCGCGGGGGCAGTCGGGGTCTTCAGCGGGCGAAGGGGTGCTGAAGAAGAGGCTGGTGAGGCGCTGGAACATGGTGGGGCAGGGAAGCGGCCTCACGGGGGCGCCCTATGGCAGTGCAAAAACCTGGGAATCAGAGAAGCGTCAGAGCCACTAGCAAGTCTGCTCTTGCTTAGACTGGGACAGGGCAGGCAACATCACCCTTACCCCTATAACAGCGCTAAGTGTACAGTTACAATGTGCGGGAAAACTTTGGCGGTGAGTCCTCTGCATTCACATTCAAGCTTTTCTGTCCTTTGTATGAATTTATAAGACAATTTCCTGTGTCTTAGTTTTCTCATCTGCCAAATGACAATAACAGTACAGTTCTCTGAGGCTTTATCAGAATTAAATGAGCTAGGCCCAGGGATGTTACCCAGTCAGTGATAGAGTAGGTGCTTCAAATCGCGCACAGGCACGCGCACACACACACACACACACACAAATTAGAGATTATATTTGTATATTCTCCTTTAGGCTCTACACTAAGAACTAAATGGGCTAAACACTTATAAAGTGTTTAGACTAGTCCCTGGGCACAAAGCAAGTACTAGATAAACTTAATAAACTAGTTATTACAAGGTACCCTCTTTAGAGACATAGAAGGAAGGCCTTCTTGTCAGGGTAGGTCTCCAGAGGATCCAAAATCCAAGCTGGACCTTGAGGAGTTCTCTAGGCATGGAACAAATTTCCCATACTATGATTATTTATTATCATCATAATAAAATAATACCCAAGGGCCATCCCATCCTTAAATACAGAGTGGGCATGATTACTGCCTCTTTTACAGGTGAAGAAAATGAAAAGGTAAGGCTCAGAGAGGTAAGTTAATTTGTCCAAAGTCTCAAAGCTAAAAATAGTAGATGTGGGAATTTTTTTTTTTTTTCGTGGTACTGGGGATTGAACTCCGGACCTTGTGCTTGCCAGGCAAGCGCTTATTCTACTGAGCTATCTCCTCGGATGTGGGATTTGAACCAAAGCAGTCAGATTCCAGAAGCACCACCCATAATTACTATGGTTCACTTCCTTTGGTGGGTGACTGCCTGGACTAGGGAGCTTTGGTGACCATGATAGACCACGAGTCTTGTGTATTTTTCTGTGAAGAAGGATCTTGTTTTTCTTTTTCTTTCTTTCTTTTTTTAAAGGATCTTGTTTTTCATCATAATTTCATAAATAGTGGTTTTTCACCCCAGATACTAAAAAAGGAACCCATGTGGTTTAAAAACCACTGGCTAGTGGAAACCCTGCAGGAGATGTGACTGAGCAGCCCTCAAGTGTGTCTGCCAGATGAGGAATGAATATTCTGTCCCCACAGGCTCTCTCTACCCTCACCTCCTTTTCCCAGGCTCCTGCTCAAGGGCAGCATCCCTGAATAGAAGGAAGATCAGGTTGCCTGGTACCAATTAAACAGCAGGTTAGTGGGAGGTAATGATGGAAAGAGTTGTCAGATCCCAGGAGCCCTTAAGGAACAATATTGAGGGTTGGGCCCTCAGGACCCCAGCATTCAGCAAGTCCTTCCCTAGGTGAAAATAAGGAAGGAGGCTCCCTGCTCCAGGAATGGAGACACTTAGATTGTGACTGCAGATCTATTCCCAGGCCACTTTACAATCTGAGGTTCAAAGAGAGACAGAGAGAGAGAGAGAGAGAGAGAGAGAGAGAGAGAGAGAGAGAACATAAATCTATTCCAAACATACAGCTAGTGGTAGGATAGGCCAAGCATTAGGACACTGAACCCAGTCCAGAGTGTACATAGTTAGGAAAGCCTCAACAGATAATTCCTCCAAGAATATTTGAGGCACAGGGGACAGGGAGGTGAAATAGGGACTGGCCCTCTACCAGCAACAGAAAAGGCCAGAGTTGCTGACATCAGGTTCAGCATGCATTTACCAGAGCACCCACTGTGTATGAGACCCCGCACTGAACCTCCTCAATTACAGATTAAGGTGTGGGAGAGTCAGGTAAGAAGCTCCCTGCCCTAGGTCACACAAGTCAGTGACAGCCAGGAGTGACAGCAGCATCAACCAATCAGTGCCTGCCTCCTCTCTAACCACTGAGAGTGCCTCTTGAATTTTCTCTCCCAACCCTGCAGCTTCCTGGTTCTCAGATTCCCAGCTCTGCTCCAGAAAGAATCATCCCTTTAATAACTATAGCAGCTGTGCCCAGAATAACACTCACACCCTAAGCCATCTTAGCCCAGCCCCTCCTTGAGCAAACCCTCGGCAGAGATGGGGCTTCAGGTCTTGCCTGTAGGCCCATCCATTTGGAAAGTCAGAAACTCTCCTCTGTCCCCTTCTAACTCTCTAAATAGAGAAAGAGGACAGCACAATCTCTGCAGTTTTCAGTACTGGACCAGGTCACATCTCTCCTAGCTGACAAGCCTGAGGGTTGGGGAGATAATGAGGGCCAGTAGAATAAAACTTCACCTCACCATCTACCATAACCAACCAGCCAGTGACTCACACTTCTATGGTCAAAACAGCTGGGAAGCTTTGATTTTATGAGGCTCCAAGGCAGAGTGAGGACAGAGGAGATCAGTGCCACCAAAGAGGACCCAGAGGACCAGGAGTGAGGAGACCTACGAACCCTGTCAAACTGAGGTAGTGCTGAGTCCAAGATAAAGTCCCCAGAAGAAGGGCGGGCCATAGAGTTGTGTGCGTAGGTTGAAAGGCCTCCATCTGTAACTTCACTCTAATTTGCTGTGTGATCTCAAGCAAGCTACTTCCCCTCTCTGGGCCTCAGTTTCCCCTACCATGAAATGGAGTCTAAGGCCTCCTCATTTGGAACCTGGGTGTGACATCAACTAAGGCTCTGCACACATGGCAGGGATTAGGAGGATGTTATTTTGTTAGTCCCTGGAGGGAGGAGGAGCTTGGAGGCAGAGGGGATTCCGCCACCATCTGGTGCAGCCCCAAAGACCTGAGGAAGTCTGAGGGCGCCTTGATCCCCTCAACCTAGACCGAACTGGCTGTGGGACACACTCTGGTCTCAAGAAAAAAACAGGGAAGTGGAAGCCTCATCCCAACCCCTAGATGAGCCCAGAAATCTGTTGACGTCCCTGGAACCGAACTTGCCGTCCAGCGTCTCTCACTCTTGGCCCAGCCTGACACAGGACCCACCAGGTCACAGGAGGACAAGTGACCCTAGTTTGAGGGGCGGTGCTGGCCTTGGTGACGTCTCAATGTCATATGCAAATAGGACTACGCAATGATCGCGAGCGGCAACCAATCGGGAACCGGGAACACAGTCCTAGCGGTCGGCGGCGGAGACAGACAAAGGCCCTGACACTGGGGGCGCAGGGCGTGTCCTGGACCCCCCTCCCGAACGCCCCCCCGAAACTGGTCGGGACTCACTGCAAGCGGAGCGGTGCAGCGGGCGGAGCAGTGCGGCGAGAGGGGGTGGCGCTGAGGTAGTTGTGCGCAGGGCGTCCCCGGGCGGCCAGCTGCTCACAGGCCGGGCTGCATCGCTGGAGCCGGGCGGGGAGGTGGCCGGATGCTTGGAGCTGCTGCGCTCGCCCCCGGGGGTTGGAGTCTGTGCAGCCGCAGCGGCTGAGCTCACAGCACAAATTGGAACGTTCAAACAGCTGATTGTGACGTCACAAAGGGGCCAGCCCGCCGCGCGTCACGGCCGGGAGAGCGACGGCCAATCCCGGGCCGCGGGTTCTCCCAACCCCCACCCCCTCCACGGTCCGCTGGCTAGTGCTCTCAGAGCCTGGGGACGCTGCCTTGAGAGTCAGCGACTACCAGCTAGGAAACTCCACCCGAGCTACCCGCAAGCCTCCCCACGGAGGCGATTCCCACTCCTTCCTGCGAGACCCCTTTCTTCTACCGACGCCCTCACCTCTCGTACTGTACCCCCATATCTAAGTCCCCATCAGTATGCACCTTTTACTCTGTACCTTTGTTCTCCACACTTCCCATCGCCTTTTTTTTTCTGATTGGACTCTTCATCCCTGTAATATTTTCAATTTTCTCACCCCATTTTCCCTCAGCTTGCAAGGAAGAGTAGAATATGCCCCTTTCCTAGTTCCGGGGAGCACCTGCTAGTGTGGGGGAGTTGATGAGGCTGACGGGAAATTTTTGCAAAGAGTAGGACTGGAAGAGGAATTGTTATGGGCTGAATAAACATTGACCTAGAGACCGGTTCGCCTTGCCCTGGAACATTTTACACGACTTAATTTCATTCACTTTGCTACTGGAACTGGACAGAAGTGACAGGACAGGAATTATCAGTCCCATTTGTAAATTGTATCTCCCAAATCAGCAAGTGAATTCATATTCACTAATTCATCTTTAAAACATCTCTGGAGCACCAACTGCTTGCACTGTCAAACCACTTCTGACTTTTATTGAATACTTACTGTGTGCCAGGTACTGTGCTGTGGTTATTCAATCTTCATAAAACCACCACAAGGCGGGTATTATCCTTATTTTACAGTTGAGGAAGCAGACTGGGAGAGCCTAGGAAACTTTTCAAGGTAATGGGCTATGTTCAGTGGCATAGCCAGGAGCTAAGTCAAGGCTCTGGCCTCTGACTGTCCTATACCAGAAACACCCTAGGAGAGCAAGTTCTCCCTAAACTATCTGTGTAAAGTGGAATAACTCGTGTTACCTCATCTCATCTGTCATTTTTTTTTTGAGAGAGAGAGAGAGAGAAGGTTTATTTAGCTCACAGTTTGTGAAAGGCTTAGTCCATAATTTGCTGGCTCCAAGGCAGGGCAGCACATGGCAGAGGGGCAACAGTTCATGGCAGCAGAAGACAGCAAAAGCAATCAGAGAAAGAT
>NDGN011255632.1:0-10068 GCA_002564285.1 Tympanoctomys barrerae | reverse complement strand
TGTGTGTTTAGTACAGGGTCTCACTATGCAGCTCGGACTCATAGTGATCCACCTATGTTCAGTTTCCCAAGAGCTGGGATTAAAGGAGCGCACCACCAGGCACAGTCTCGATTGCTGTCTCAGCGCGCCCTGGGGGTGGGGCTGGCACAGCAGGCTGGAGATCGAATCTCCGGCCTCTGCATCTGCCTCAGCAGGCGCTTTAATCCGCTAAGCTACCCAGCCAGCCTGGCATTATTTCTTAAAATACTTTTGTCTCATTCTTTTGCTGCTTTTATTTTGGTACTTCAATCACTATGTGTTAGAGCTTTTGAGTTTCACTCAGCTTCTTCTAAGTTCTATTACCATTTAGAGTCTTTTTTTTTCCCCTCTTCTCCAGATCAGATCATTTCCAGTGCTTTGTCTTCCAAAGTATTGGTTACTTCCTCTACGTCCATTTTGCTGATAAGCTCATCCAAAGACTTTTTAACTTTAGGTATGTTTTTCAGTTCTAAAATTTCCATTCAGTTATTTTTTACATTTCTATATAGATTTTGTGCTGGGTATTTCTACCTTTGTATGTACAAACAAATGTACAAACACATTTAACTCAGTCTCAGTCAGCTATGGCATCTTCTTTAAAATACTTATAATTTGATCACTTGGGGCATTACAAGGTTTCACATCTGATGGTTGCCTTTTCCTGGGAAGGTAAATCCACATTTTTCTAATTTTTATTATACTGAGTAAATTTGGGTTATATGCCAGGCATTATAAATGTTCTGTTTTGGAGAATTTGAGTTTTGTTACATTGCACCAAACAAATGTTGGGTGTTTTGGGGTTTTTTTTCCAATTATTTGGAGGTTTAGTAGGAATGATAGTTGGCTCGCCTAAAATGATGCATAGTTACACCTGTGATAGGTCGTAGGTCAGGCACAGAAGGTCCGGCTGTGAGCGACTTTCAGCTGCCTCACAAATGCATCTTTCAGAAATTCATGCTGAGCTCAAGCCCTGAAGCAGGTGCTCATTTTTAGAGTCTCCTTTGTCTGGTTTTGCCCTAATTCTTCCATGGCTTTCACTGCCCAAGCATTCCTTTATTTGGCCAAAATAATGGCAGGGCTTTCTAAGGGAACTTTAGTCGACAGCAGCCGTGTGCTGGAGGGTCATGGCGCCTTCGGGGTACAGGCTTGGGAGCAGACATTGAGCGCCAGCTGCTCGAGTTTTAACTCTCCTACAGACTCCTGGGCACCTCCTCATTGTCCAGACCCTCATCGTAGATCAGGTCTGTACTGTTTGCAAAGTTCTGTAGCTTGCAAGAGTAGTTTCCTACTACTTACCGGAGGTGAAATACTAATTCCGTTTTTCAAAATTGAACAACTTTCATATAGACTTGCTTAAGTTTATAAAATGTTGTGGAATTGTTAGTGGGATGAACAAAGATGTTTTGCTAAACACAAAGTCCGAAATTAAGGTTTATAGTTCCTAGGTTGTGGTCTCCTTTCACCCTCAGGATTCAATTTAATTTTTTGTCTTGTTTTGGTTGCACAATTGTGAGACCCAATTTATGCAGCTCTATGGTTCCAAAAGTTAGAGGTTGTTTTTTAAATTTATTTTAGGGTATCAGGTGATAAAATAAAAGCTGTGTTTTTGAGGTTTGTATACAGATGAATCAAACTGGCAACACACTCTTCATCCAAGTTTCATAAATACTCTGTGGGAAGCAGACATCTATTGTCAAATATACTGGGAGAGTTTGCCTGGCATATTCCACTAGAGAATAATACAGTAACACATTCAGGATTCTAAAGTCTTCTAAATCTAATTTAACACCAGTGTTCTTCAATATTACTAACTGCATAATACCAATCTCAAAAATTGTTTGTTAATGATTTATAGAACCTGTGTTGCAAATTTTGGAAACCAAAAATTGATAATCCTAAAGGAAAAGAGAGAAAAATTACATGTATCTGTTAGGTACCTACTAAATGACAGGCCTCATGTCAGATGCCAAAGTACATTATTTTATTTAGTCCTTGCAAGAACCACATGTGGAAAAGTTTATTTCCTTATACAGATGAGAAAACTGGTGCCCAGGAAGGACATTGGTTGCATATTCCCAGAGGCTGACGCCACCAAGGCACTGAGCACACTCAGCAGGGTGGAGCAAATGCTCAGGAATCCTCAGGGAAGCAGCGAGGGAAGGAACCATTATGCTTGGAAAGAAGCCACGGAAGTGCCCTAGGATGCAATTCTTAGTTACAGAAATACAAAAGGGAAGGAAACACAGAGAGAAACATCTCCAGGATGAATACTGGTAAAGGTCAATCAAGAATGAGACAGAGTTAAGAAGGACAAACAAGAACAACAGAACAGTAATCTAAAATCAAGGCCATTGCACAAGGGAATGAAGATTAAAGTCATCTGTACCAATGGATTTAACTGTTTTCAAAAATTTTTTATGGAAATACATCAGCTACCAATAGATAATGAATTTTTCAAATGAGTTGTAGGAAAAAGTGCTAATGGGACAGAACAGGAATGGAGGATTCCCCAGGATGCACACCTGTAGGGAGAGGAGAGGGGAGATATTTATATAACGGGTGAGAATATGACCCTGACATGGCCCTCATGTGCCATGGTATATCTTTAATTCATGCATTTCAACTTGTCTTATGAGCCTACCACATGAACATTCTGAAAGAAATGTAATTGGTGCTTGTGCATTTGATGTGTCATAATGAACTTCACTTTCCTAATTCACACAATTTCAGCAGACATTTTTTCATGGATCATCTCCTCAAGGTTAACATATATAAAGCATACTTTGTAGGGTAGAAAAGAAATCAAACACATGGTCTAACCCAATGTGCAGCCTCTGGGCTTCAGAGTCACATTCTATTCTAAAATGATCAATGCAGAACAAGCGACAATTATCTTACTATGTGTTTTCAAATAGAAAATTCATTTTTTCCAGAGTATTTCTATATATAGTGAAATGTTTCTCAGTTTAGAATTGTATAATCCAATCCATGATATAGTTTTTGCTAAGAATCTTTGCAGATGTCTCAGGAACAAGAAACACACACATACACACACACACAAATTTTTCCTTTAAAATATTGCCATTTTTCATTATTAAAGTGATTGAAAGGGGTCCCCAACATGCCATGCTGGCCCCACCCCCAGGGCACACTGAGAGGTCAATTGAGACTGGGCATGGTGGCGCATACCTGTAATCCCAGTGCTTTGGAGGCCCAAAACAGGAGAGTCACTATGAGTCCAATCTATGTAGTAAGACCCTGTAGACCCTATACTAAATACATTTTTTAAAAATGATTGAATTTTTAAAAATTAGACAGAATGTCACAAAGTGCTCACACCTAGGGGCAATCTCTATTAAGGGTTTGTATTTTTTTTCTAGGCTATTTATGCTGTACATGTCTTTTCCATCATTGTGACTAGATATCACATATTAAATATAATATTCAGAGTTTAAAAATTTTATATCTACATTTTCTATATTATTACTGAATAATTTTATGGAATTTAGAATTTAAAAACAAAGCACAATAGATACAAAAATACATCCAGCAAAGATAAAGGATGTATTTTAATATATTTGCTTAGAATATTTTTCTTAGTTTCTAACCCAATTGAATTTATATTTCACAGATTTTTTTAAGCACAATTATCACAGAGCTATTTCACAAAAAGGATCTGGATGTGTGATTATTTCGAAAGGATTAGAGATTGACTGAGCAGGCTGGTTTCTCGATATTTTTAAGTTTAAGAAAAATGTTATATGATGTGATTTTTAATTGCAGAAAAACATGAAATATTCCTGACAGTGAATTAAGACTTTAATGTCTATCTAAACCAGCATTATGTCATTTCATTCTTATTCTCCTTGATTCTATGTAGGAAGGAAACTGATTTTCCTAGTTAGTAACTTATTTATCTCAAAGCACCTACCATGCAAAGCTGATCTGCGACTGGCAAATACAGAGCTGCGTGTCACCAGTTGTTTAGTGATAAATCCCACTGAATTGTAGTGTGCAAGTAAAGAATGCAATATGAACTTTTTTCCTGATGCTAGAGACAACAAATGACAGCGTGGGCATAGAACCCACCTCTTTGGTGTACTTACTATTTGTGAAGGGTTACATTACACACTCCTAGGTGTTTAACACTTGCATTCACTCATGCATTCAATAGATGTGAAACTGCCTGTGGACTACTGGAAATGAAATAGTAAGAAAGGAAGCCCGTAGGAGAAAGATGCTGATTTGGTTTCATGGAGCATAAAGACTAGTGGACAAACAGATTGATCAAATGACCATGTTAACAATCAAATACTTATTTAAGACTGTGGGAAAAAAACTTGACTGCTTTGGAGTGTCCACGGCAGACAAACCTTAAGACCAAGGATGTATAGAGAGCTGTCCAAAAAATAAACCTGGACAGCACGTGGAGAGGGAGTTAACGCAGTGAAAAGGAAGGGCATGCAACTGGGGGAAACAGGTGCCATGTGAATTCAGGCATAGGCACGGGCAGATTCTAGACTGGATCCACTCCCCTGAGCAGAGCTAACAAGCGCTGTGAGGATTTTCGCCTTTATCACAGAGGCAATAGGATTTCACTAGGGAGCCATCACATGTGGAGGTGGCCAGCATATATCTACATGGCTGAGGAGAACACTGGCGGCAGTGTGGTGAGGAGGCTGAAGGAGGGCCAAGTGTTCATGAGACAGACTGATCTATGATGGTAGCACAGAGATGGTGAGTGGTGTCTGGTTTCAGGAAAATTCAAGGGGAAAGTGGTCAATTTTGAGAGCTCTGTTCTGGATTGATCCTGGGGATGTGGCAGACAGATGAAAAAATGTGACAAGAATGAAATACAAAACAAAAGTAGAAGGAGGATCCTTTGGTAGGAGATAGAAGATAGAGTCAGCTTCTCTCTGCTGTGACATAAGCAACTCACAGGGGGCAGGCTGATTTGGGGTCATAATCTCAGGGGTTTCGGTCCTCAGCCCCTTGGCTCCATTGCTTCTGAGCCTGTGGTGAGGCAGAGCATCAAGGAGACTGCACTGGGTGGAGCAGAGCTGTACACTGCACAGTGGCCACGACGCAGCAATCGGTAGGAAGAGCCAGCAGTAACGATCATCCAGGGCCTGTTCCCATGATCCACTCCCCTGAGCTAGTTGTACGTTATAAATTCCCATTTCATCCCAGAAATGCCATCAAATTGTGATGTCATCAATTGATGAATCCAGAGCTAGGGGGATCCAAGCACTCTGTGTCTTAGTTACTTTCTCATCATTGGAACAAAATACTTAACATTCACAAGTTGCGGGGGAAGGTTTATTTCAGCTCACAGTCTGTAGAGGTTGCAGGGCACAGTCAGCTGGCTCCCAGGCTGGGCCAAAGGGCAGAGGAGGAACAGGCTGTACCAGGGCAGGCAGGAAGCAGGGAGACTTCCTTCTTTCCCTTTTAATTTCATCTGGGCTATTTCCCAAGCCTACTGGTTGGGGCCACCCACCCCTCCTCAGTAAATGCATCAGCCACAACCAGAACCACGCTAAGCCAATCAGTGGAGAACTCAGGATCCCACCTCCATGAGCCAGGGTTACACAGCCTCCACCCAATCACTCCCCAAAGCTTCATCTATGAGCACAGGCAGTTTGGGGAATGCCAAGATAGAAACCATAACGCCACGGCAAACTGAAACAACACCCAGGATTTGGACACTGACTAGGAATCAACTGTTCCTCAAAATGTCAGGCCCTGATCTCTGATAGTCTAGGGCCGACACGAGATACCCCAGCAGGCATCACAGAGGCAGAATGGACTGCCAGTCCAGGATTAGTTCTTACACTATGTATCATAGTGACCAGCTATGTAACAGGAAGTGTAACCAGAGCTGTTACCTGGGCACCTAACAAAGTGGCTAGGAAGCGTTTTCTGCTACAATAACATAACACTGTCTGAAATACTTATCTCTGAGCATGAGACTCTTGGTGGACATTTTATATCTAAATCATAACAATAATCTCTAATTTCCCCTTGAGAAACGTTGTCCTTTACCATATTTAGGGTACAGCATATTTCTTAAAAGGAATAGCATAAAGGAATAAATAGGAAATAAATTCCTTTAGGAGAATAACATATTCCCTTTAATGTACTCTGGTTTGGGCCCTAAATCAATCAGCATACATCCCCAGGCCCCAGTGACCAGTGAAGAGTGAAGGACTTAGGTCGGCACAGGGCTAGTGAGGGCCAAGGAGACATTTGTAGGTGCTAGGACAACATACAGCTCCCCTGGGTGCTCTTCTGTTCCCGGCAGAGGGTGATGTGAGCCTGAGGCTGAGAGCAGGCAGTGCCCAGCCCCAACCGGGGCCAGCAGGTGGACATGTCAGGGGACTTGACAAAGCAGAGGGTGGGGGTGTCACCAGAGAAGTAGAAGCAAAAGAGCTGGGACAAAAGACCTTTTTCTCAGGGCTTTATAGGTCCTTGCTTATAGAGGAAACCTGACTCAAGCAACAAATACCATCTGCTGTTCTTATTGTTGACTTTCGTTTTGGTTAAACAACACAACAATGTTTAGTTAAACAACAGTTTTGTTAAACAAACCCAAGAAATGCACTCAACTCAGTCCTGAGGTTCATGGGAGAGAACAAAGAGGCCCTGCTTAAGAGGAATGCCTGGGAAAGAAAATCCAGTGGGGAGAGCCAGGTCTTGGGGAGGGGAAGTTCTCCCCGAGCAGGGGAGAACAGGCTGGGAATAGAGGACTGCTGAGTCTAGATGGCACTACTGTAGACAGTAGGGAGAGATTCAGAAGGGTTCAGCACTGCAGAGAACAGGCGTGGGGACAAAGGCTTTTCCCAGCTCTGAGGCAATATTGGTATGGGGTGGTGGGGAAGGTTTGTAGTGTGATTAACTGTTGACAGATGGGGAACCTATGCGGGGAGACATTTGACAGAGTGGGTGCTGCTAAATGCAGGAGGACATGGCTCACCTGAGGCAAGACCAGAAACCCATTGGCCTGGCATAGTGGCCAAGGCCTGGCATAGTGACCAAGGCCTGGCATAGTGGCTGTGGTCTGGCATAGTGGCTGTGGCCTGGCATAGTGGCTGTAGTGGACAGGAGACTGCACATGGTCCCTAGGTCTGGGAGAAATGAGTCTGCTGTGAGTGTTGCTGATCACTACCGGTACAGAAGGAAGGCTCAGAAAGGTCACCTGCTGGGCTGGGGCTGGTGTTTTTGTTGTTAATTTGTTATCTCTGATCTGTAATCCTTAGCTATAACTGTGAAACTTGTGAAGCTTTGGAAAACTTCCAAAGAGAATGTTTTGTTTTGTTGTCGGTTTGCTTGCAGGTCTGTGGAAAACTCATTTGATGGCAAAAATCACCCCAAATTTACAGGAAGCAGTCTTTGTCTTTATAGATCCCTCTGAGAGCAACAGTTAAGACATTTTGCTTTGTGAAAATATTACTTTATTACGGGATGTTCCCTAGACACTGGTGGGGATATTTGACAATACAGTGTCACAAACACAGACTATATCTGTGCTCTAAAGCACATGTAGTTATAAGCATTCCAGAAAGAAGATATTTGACGTATATTACAATTGTCAATTTCACATTTAATATTTCTGACCTCAGTAAGGTTTGCTGCTATTATTATACTTCTGACATTACAAATTAGAAATATTACAAATACTCTTTTCATATCATAGGAAACTAAAATGGCAGACAGGTAGGTAGCAGAATCAGAATACGGACACGGGTCAGTGTGCTTCTATGGTTCTACTGGCATTTCTGTTGATATCGGCTGCTGAGAAAGTAGGTGTGTTCATTCTCCAGGGATTATCTTGTTATCACGATCATAAATGAAAAAAGTATTAACTCATGGTTCCAGCCAGGTGTACTACAAGGAAAGTTGAAACAAAACCTCTTCCTTCATCTACTCTCTCTCTCTCTCTGATTCTAGTACAGCAGTCATGAGAAAATTGGGGGAATTTCAGCCATGGGACACGTTGCTCCTCTGTCTGCAACAGACCCTGGAGGACACAACTTGAAACCACCCACAGTCAGTATTTGCTTCTTCACTGCCGCAATTCCTGAAGCCAAAGTCTGAAAACAGAAAAGGCAGATTCCTAGGCTGTAAGTTGATTTGTTTCCAATGTTTTGACAGGTTAAGTGACAACATGACATTTCAGTATTGTGAACCCTCCCTTTTTCTGTTCTCTCACTTAGTTTATCATGAGCTCCAAAAAAATAGTTGGGTTCCTGGGTAAATGGAAGGTGTTTTCAAACAGTAATCTTGTTTTCTGATACCTTCCTTCTCTGAGGGTCTTAGCACCATTCCTATAGATCTGTAATTAGTGCTGATCAATTATATAATTTTTTTCTTTTCTGAAGAGGAATGATATCATCAGCTGTACTCCTTGTTCTCAGTCTTTGTGAGCTTCCACATTCCTGAGTAAGTAAGAGTAAAACTGGAGAGAGAACAAAACAAAGCAACCGACAGCTAACCAGGAGGTTTCCTCGGAGAGATTTCCTCTTGAAGCTCTGCATCCAGTTGTGGCTGCTGAATGGGCTCATGCAAGAAGTACACGGTTTGTTGATAGGTGTGCATCGAAATGGCGTTCAGAGTGGTTCAGCTTGGCGAGGGCAGAGTGGCAAACTACAACCCACTCCAGTAGTTCAGTTCCATCCAGACATTGCACTGTGACACAGGCAAATGACCTGAACTCTGCATTATTTGAACTTGGCTTCCTCATCAACATTATTGGAGTGATATGCTTATCGTGTTGTGTTTACGATTAAATTGAGCCAGTGTACTTAAACCTCTCGGCTAACCCCGCATCTGGCACCTGGTCAATCCTCAAGATGACTTTACTTAGCACACTAATTAGTATTTACTGAGACTGCAGCCCCCAACCTTTGTGGAATGAGGATCAGTGGTTTTGTGGAGCTCAGATTTTTCCATCGATTGGGTGGGGGTTGGTTTCTGGATTAGATTTTCATAGTTGCTCATAACCTAGATCCCTTGCATGCATAGTGCGCAGCAGGACTCGGGCTCCTGTGAGAACCTCATGGCCCACTGACCAGATGGGAGATGGAGCTCAAGGCAGGAATGCCACAGATAGGGAGTGGCTGGTGAAGCTGCGGGGTCGCAAGCTGCTTGCCTCCCAGTGTGCAGCCTGGTTTAGGCTTCGGGAACTTTGCACTACTGTACTGATTCATCACCTTCAGTAATTTTCAGGAGTTTAGAAGAGTGATTTAAAGTTTTCTGAACCTGGGTTACTTATCTAATGTAGGCATAATAATTCCTCACCAAGAGGGTGCATGGAGAAGCAGCACGAAGGTGGAAGGGGAAGCTTCTCAGAAACTGTTGGGGACCAAGTGGGGGACCTAGGAGTGAGCAGTCCTGGGTGCACTCAGTAGGGACCCTGTCCATAGACAGCCAAAACACAGGAATCAATGACTAAAATTCACTTGCTTTCTGTGGTCCAAGTGTACTAACAATTCTAATCAGTCTGAATGATAAAACACTCTCCTCCAAAAATTAAAAAAAAAAACCACTTTCCTTGATCTAATAGTTATTGTCATTATTGTAAATATTTTCCTGATGAATTTGCAAGGCTGAAATTAGCAAGTTTTTCTTATTTATCCTTTAATAAGCACTGCATTCTATAAGTGAGGCAATTCAGAAAACTTCTATTTGTGTAGTTGAGCCCAATGTTCTCATTAGGTGCCATTTGTTTCTCCAATACCTGCATTAGTGAAAATAATTTTGTCATTTTCGGGCAAAGAACATTAAATGATGTGTATTAGGTGTCAAAAATACCAGGTTCCCCACTGTTGATAACTTCAAAAGTGCTTTTGCCATCATCATAATTCACCAAACATTTTCCTGTGTCCCTGGATTCTGGAGTCTCTGGAAGGACTCATGTCATTCTGATCGAGCAGCTTTCTCTCTTTAGCCTAAACTTCTCACATGGAGAAAGGGGTATCAGCAATTCCTGCCAGTCAGGACAGTGCTGAGAACAAAGCGATAGCACGGTTCCACGGGTGTGAGTGGGGAGCT
>NDGN011255594.1:0-13307 GCA_002564285.1 Tympanoctomys barrerae | reverse complement strand
CCTAAAAGAATTAGTTTTATTCAATTTTGCCTCTCTTCTTTCAAAAAGAAAAAATGAAAAACATGATTTTTTTTCTTGTTTCAAACATAAAAAGATCAATGAGTGTTTTATTTCTATTTAAAGTTCACAATGAAACTTAAAAGTTCCATTTAAAATATTAACATATTGATCTCGAATAGAGTTTAAATATAATTCCTAAAATTTGAAACTCAGTTTCTATAAGTAGTCAAAGATAGACCTAAAAAAGATGTTCAGTTTTTTTCTCTTCCACCCCGCTCATCACTTCTCCATGGGAGGGAACCTCACTAATGTGCTGTACATTGTTGGAACAAAAATGGACTTATCTCTCTTTTGTTCTCCTTTCTTTTTACTAATCTCTACACTGGTAGGCCCCATATGGAAAATCAATTCCTGCTTTATTCGTGTAAGCTTGGTTTTATCTTCCTAAATATATCCTTCTTGTCAGAAACCAATCGAGCATTCTGCTCTCTCCTGTTTATAAATTGCTGTTCTATTTTATGCTTTTGGTTGTGATTATCTCTGCTTCTTTGTCCTCCTGTGTCACAGGCATTGTGGCGCTGGAGATCTGGAAGAGCCACCAACTGTCCTCTCAGCTTTCCGATCTTCAGGTGAGGTAGCTGAGTCACTCCAGCAGTGAGGAGAGGGCCAAGCTGGAAGGACACAGCCAGCCCCTCTCCGGGCCTTGCCGACCTTCCCGAAGGACAGGTCTGTCCCATCTTGCACTAGAATGTATGTGTGCCAGTGAACACACCTCAGTGGTGCCTACAGTCACGCCACGGCCAGTCCTTGGGGGACAGCTGGGTCAGAAGGCTGTCCAGAATCAGGCACCGACGCAACATCTCTGTCTTCTTTCATCTTCAATGTCTCCACAACCTCCTATCTCAGGAATGGATCTCAGCCCACATTCATCGTTGCCTCCTTGCAGATGATGGCAAGTTCACGAGACAGAGCAAGATGTCACGCTGCCACAATTAATAAACAGCTCCAACATCGCAGTGGCTAAAAATAGCGGAGATCTTTCCAAGCAGCTCGGGGCTTGCCGAGTAGGCAGCATAATCAAAGTAGAGCTCAAGAAATTTACAGATGAGACGTTATCACTGACATTCCATGCAGGCAGAAAGGACCAGGGAGCAGTGGGGATTCGATCCCTTCAGGAACCTTGTGACGAGTGTTGAGATGGCCACCAAGGGGCAGCAGACAGTCCTGGGACCACGGTTGTGGAAAGACTAGCACCATCGTCCCGGAAGCCCTGGAATGAGTCACACCCCGGGCTTCTCAGTACAGCAGTATGTGTCCCCTCTCCAAAAGGTCAGTTTCCCTGCGACCCAAAAGTGGGTCATGTACATTTTTGTATCAAACTTTCTGTTAAATAAACTTTTGTAACAGTCACAAAAAATAGCAAAGATCTGTTTCTTGTTCATCTCGCATGTCATCCAAGAAGCCGGGGTGATAGAAGCAGCCACTATTTGAACACTGCTGGCTGCTGGGCCAGAACAAAGGAAGAGCTCTGTAGATTCATCCTGACAATCGAATACCCTCCACAGGTCAAGGTCCCTGGCCTCAAGGTGGCCAGGCGGTGGCATCCCAGAAGTGGGCGCCATTTCTCCTATTGGCAGGTGTGGAAACCGGAAATGTCCAGTGAGCACCAGGGCAGTCATTTTATTTTTTATTTAAACAAATAGAACCTAAGAGCTCTTTACACTTTTTCCTGTAGTTTATTTCTGATTTCTTGTCTCTTAATTAATGCGTTCTGGCTGCTTCCTAGTCCCCATTACTTAATCTACTCTTTCTGCATACTGATCTACCACTTTGGGTAAATACATTGTCATTTTTCCCAGCAGTTTTACTTTGTCACTACCTCGGTGTCTGTTCTCATTCCTCAGCACCAAATCTATTCTCTCTATTAGATTTTCTGAACTCCTGCAGCCCTTTCTGTCTGCCCCACACAACTTAACCTTTAATTACTTGCCTACTGGGTATTCCACTTGGTTCTGCCTTTTATCAGCAGAGTCGGAACACGCTCCCCCTCAGGACTCCCTCCTACACTCAAACTCCCTCAGCCTCCTGCTCCCCTCTTTCCACAGTTGTCCCATTTTTCCTCCCAGTGCTAAGCCACTAAATCTCCACTGACTCATTCCTAAAGTACTTGCCTCTCCTGGCCATGCAGACATCAAGCTCTTCCTTGAAGCCAGCGCGCTGGTGGGGATCGGGTGACACGGAGAACATGACAGCATGCTGCCTCAGCTAGATCCAAGGGGATCCTGCGCTTTACACCTCCCACCATCTCATTCTTTCATTTATTTATTCCCTGTGCATTTATTCATGAACCTACTCAGGAACCTGAGCACTTTCTTGGAACTGTTCTTGTTACTGGGGAAGCCACAAATTAAACACAGGTCTCTACTCTCAAGGAGACTCCACTCCACCTGAGGGGACTGGACTCCCACACTAGGAGGTAACCGAACCTTGATGTCTTACAGCAAGGGCAAAGGCTCCAGGCTGTGAGGAAAAGGGGTGAGGCTGCTGTGAGGGGCGGCTTGGTCAGGCACCAGGAGGAAGCGAGGTGGGGAAGACGAAATCTCTGGATCTTTCTCCATATTCTGACAACCAAATCAACTCTCCTCACCAAGGCCTACAAGAACCTTCATGACCAGACCCTTAACTCCACCAAAAACTTTCTGTCTGATTTTCTGGGCTTCAGATGCATGACAAAGCCCATCATGAACCTTGTGCATTTGGACTATGGAATCTCCTTGCCACAAATTACATTTGTGGTGTGGCTGGTTCCTGCTATTCTATGTAGGGGGGTGACCTCAGAAAGATGCTTCCCAGACCCCCAGTCTTAAGGAGCAAAGTCCTCTCACAGGGCCCAGTGTTTCAGAGCTCTATTTTTTTATTTTATTTTTTTATCTGAAAGCATCTTGCTTATTTCTTTTCTGCTTACTCTCCATCTCTTCCTTTTTTCTTCAGGATGTAAGCTTTTTAAAGCTGATATGATACCTTCACCTGTATTTTAGATGTGCTACTGAGGCTCAGACAGAGCCTGACCCATTATGCGTATAAGTGTGTATTTCCTGATAACATAGGAAAATTGCACTGATTTTAACGTGTTTTTAAAGAATCTGTTGGCAAACATTATTACCTGTTAGCAAACTTTTCTTTTAAATGAATCTTTTACTAGATAATGAACACTGAGGCCAGTGGAATGGGATAGAAGGAGAGTGTCACTTTCAAGACTATCTGATTTTTTTTAAAAAAATGTAGGATCCTGGGCTGGTGAGATAGCTCAGTGGTCTAAAACACTGGCTTAGGCAAGCTTAGGCAGGTGCAGGGGACCACTGTTCGATCCCAGGCACCACATGCCGCGCCAGCCCTGCCTACAGAGTGGGTTGCACCAGCCAAAAAAGAAAAATAAAAAAAGTAGGATCCTTTCCTCTTTGTTTTCTTTCTGTGAAATGAATGAATAGAAGCTCAACAACTCAACAGGCGAGCTCATTATTTGGAAAGTGCATCTGAAAGACCATGTGTAAGGTTGATGAGGAATACGTGCTTTACAATGTGATGAAGGTAAGAAGCCTGTGTGTGTGTGTGTGTGTGCGTGTGCGCGCGCGTGTGCATGCGCACAAGGAAGTGCGTGTATGCTACAGTGCTGACCATTGGTGCTCATACGCTCCAGCATTTAGGGTTACTTTCCACAGTTAGTTCTCTAGACAGCTGACTCTTCATCATTCAGTTTTGTGTGCTTCTCTTAACTCCTATGCACTTGGTGTACTCTCAGCCATAAACTATTTGTTTGGTCTTGTGAAATGACTGTTTCATGGTCTCATTTCTCCTTGTCATCTGTCCTCTAGCATTATTCAGTGACAAACACAAGGACTTCTGGACTAGAAAAAGCTGAGGTTGAACTCAAAGATCCACCTCAACCTAGAAACGTACATTTAGCATGCAAGTTTGTTCTCTGAAACTTGGCTTCATCCTTTCCAGAAATGGAGGAAAACAACACCTAGCTAATCTTGTGAGAGAGTAGGCTGGCTCACACGAGTCACGTGGGCTTTCCTATTGATTCCCTGAAACCTCCCTTACTTCTGACCATGTGTAAAACCCACCTGAATCTTTAGCACAAAATGGGACCAGATCAAAATTTTCTGTAACTTGTACAAGAACTACACCTTTTACTGTGACTTACTGGTGCAACTTTTGGAAAGCCCTCTGGCGGTGTGATAATAGTGTGTTCTCATTGCAAGCCAAGTGATCTAATTTCTTAGTTGTGAGAGAGCTGTGCATGAAGGCCACCCAAGGACCTCAGGATCCCAGCCACTCTTCGGTATTGTGTGACATCAACAACCGCCATCACTATGGGGCAATCAGAACTGCAAAGACTTCCGTTGGATCTGTCAGATGTTCTGGCAAATCTCTGGCTGAGATCACTGATAATTAAGAGGTGACTACGCAATATGTTGGCCATCTATTCCTCCTGTTTTAATGTCATGCTAAGTTGGCCAAGCCTAATAAAGGCATGGCATATTTGGATATCGGTATTCACTTCTTACGGAGAATCACCTCTGTTGAGTTAGCATTTTACAATTTTAAAACTTTATTAATATTTTATAAAGTTTCTAGATAAATTTGTAGCAATCAATGATTGTGCCTTTCATTTAATTCAAAATTTTTCTAAATACATACAACAGACATTGTTGGGGAGCTAAGAAATAGTAAAAAGAATAGTACTTATTGCATTAGTTTTTTCTAATTACTTGACAAGAGCTACTCCTTTTCTTTCTTACCTTTAATGCAAGACTTTCAGAGATAAGCTTTTTGATTAATTACAGCAGTTTCATTCTTGTTAAAAAACCTATTCTCTCATACATTTCATCATCTTCCTTCTTCTCAGTATTATTTCTGTATTCATCTCTCAAATTTTTCCTGAGTTAAAGAGCCTCATCCTTTGTTTATCTTTTGCCACAGCCACTTCAAATCCTTTGAAGAGTTTCTTACTGTCTGTGGTTTCTCCAAGTTGACTGACTACTAAGGAAAGCCAAGTGCTGCCGAGGGGGAGAGACGAAGCGGGATGCACTGCCCTCCAGACATGGTAGATGACTTTCTCTCTTCTAAAAATGACTTCATAGAAATTTTAGCCCAGAAAGACAAGAGGAACAATGCCACCGGGGCCCCTGAGGTGGGGACGAGGATGTGCGCCACAGCTCACAGGCGTTCTGATCCTACTGTTGGTAATACCAGAGCTCAAAGGAACCATGAAACCTGCACAGACCAACACCTTTGTTTCCTATGTTCTTCCAACGAGAAAACAGAGTCCAGCTTTGGTACACAAACTGGACTGCCGATTTTTTCGGATAAAATATAGACCCAGAAATAAATCTTGCACACAGAATTAATTGATTTCAATAAGGAGGTATGAAAATTCAAGGGGGGAAGAATAGTCTTTCGAACAAAGGACTCCATAACAACTGGATAACCCCACGGAAAGCCTGAACTAGAGTTTTGCTCCCAATTCTCTATCTACACAAATATTAACTCAAAATGGGTCATGAGCCTCAATATAAAGCTAAAACTCAACTGCTAGGTGGAAAATATAAGTCACTGTGACTGAACTTTGGTTAAGCAAAGCTTTCTTAGGAACAAGCACTGGCGTAAATCCCAGAACAATAACTGAATTAGAACTCGCCAAAAGTACAAAGTATTTTTTTTTTTTTTTTAATATGTCACCAAAAGAGTGAAAAGGCAACTTCACAGCACGGAGGAGAAAATTACAAATGATCCATTTGACAGGGGCCTTGCATCTAAACTATATTTAAAAAACTCAATTCAGTAATAAATAGGTAAGTCAATTTTGAAATGCACAAAAAAGCCAAATAGTTATTTGTCTTCAAAGGATATCTAAACATCCAATGTATCAATAAAATATTATTTATTTGTAAAATAAAATATTATTCATATATTCATTAAAGTTGTAAAACGCTAACTCAAAAAAGGTGATTGTACTATCAGGAGACTTAATCTCGTCACCTGAGAAATGCAAGTAAAATTAATGCTCAGATACCATTTTCTACCCTGTGAGGTTCCAAGAAGCACAGAGCTCTGGGGGGGCTGCAGAGAACTTGGGCCGTCACGTGGTATGGGCCAGAAAATAACTGGGACAGTCCCTTTGGAAAACAGTTTGCCAGTCCCTTAGAAAGTGAGACACAGAGTTACCATCTCACCCAGCATTCCACTGATAGGTACATAACCAAGAGCCCTAGAAACCCGTGTACACATACTTACAGCGGCTCTATCATGGGAGCCAAAAGACAGAAACTAAATTTTCTGTCAACTGTTGGACACCCAGACACAGTGTGTCCTACATTAGAAGACTTTTCAGTAACCAGAATGAGTACAGACTTCTCCCAAATGGGTGGCATTGTGCTAAGTGAAAGACTGAAGTCCCCAAAGGTCACACATTGAGTGATTCCTGCTTCCATGAACTGTCGAGAACATACACATGTGTAACTACAGAGAGCAGATTACTACGGTGGCTAATGCTGAGGAGGTGCCCGGCCACAATGGGGATGGGCCGCAGATGGATACAAGTCTCTTTCTACAGTGATTTAAAAACGAAACAACAACACAAATTGTGTTTGAAAGGGTACAATCTGGCAAATATTCTGAACACGGCTCAACTGCATCCTCTGGGTGAGTTTCATGGGAATTATTTTACAATCTGTGTACCTGGAGTCTCATACATATGAAAGAAGACAGAGCGCGGAGAATGACGTGCTCTCATGAAGGCATGGCATGAGGGCTCCCAGCCCCAGCCTCCGGACTTTTCACCTTGCCCATTAGCTCCCTACCCTTCTTAAACATCTCTTTTCTAGCTTTGATGAGGCAATAGCACCAAGCATTCAAGCCTTTCCTTTTACCAAAAGGTAATCATTCTTAACCATTCACATGCTTCATGCACGCAGCTGTCAAGACCGCCCCTGCCCCCCGCACCCTGAAATGTTGGTGATCACAGGAGAGGAGAGAGTAGCCTAAAAAGCATATATTTTCCAAAAACTTTAGAATCTTATCCTCTGGCTGCTCCTTCATGACATGCATATCTTAAGTAGGAAGTACTTCCTCCGAAACAACAGCAATGTGATGGTTATTACAAAAATTATGAATTTGGCTAAAAAGCATGGCAGGGTGTGTCCTCTAACTACAGAATAGCTTTACACAAATATACCAGGGACTGACCACTCTGGTTAATTCTGTAGGCCAACTTGGCTGTACCCCAGGGATTAAGACGTTCGTTCAAGCATGATTCTGCGTGGTCTGGGGGATTTTTCTGGGTGCGGTGCAATCAGCATTTGATTCAGCAGACTGAGGCAAGCAGACTGATCTCCTTCATGGGGCGGGATGCATGCAGTCCTCTGAGATGCGAGTGGGGCAGCCGGCCAAGTACGAGAGAGTTCCTCCAGGCTGGATGCCCAGAGCTGGGACCGCGACCATTTCCTGCCTTCCCAGTTCAGGCACGGACTGAAATACTAGCTCCTGCTCGACCTGGAGCCTCCCAGCACGCGGACCGCAAGGAACCACCAGCTCTTCAGCATCTGACTGCGGGTCTCGGCACTCATCCACCTATGTGTGAGTGAGCGTCCCATGCGCTTTCTCCTCCTCTTTTTCTTCCCATGACCTATTGGTTCTATTTCTCTGGAAAATCATAACCAATCCAGGTATTGACACCGAGAGTGGTTTTAAAAGAACAGATTTTTTTTTTTCCTGGTAGGTCTCAGAATTTTCTAGTAGTAAAGCAAGCACTGATTTCCCATGGTGCTGTCTGGCAACCAGATATACAAAACATCACCAGTGGACTCCAATGGACTACTTCCACAGAGCAGAGATCGGGGTGCTAATATGATAATGTCATACATTTTGTGCAAACTAGCAAATATAGTGAAATTGGCTGGTTGCTATTTATTTTGCTGGACAAAGTTGGGCAAAAACAAAGATGATTTCAAAGATTTGTATTTACAACAGAAGTGTTGTATGAGTGATCAGGAAAATTCTGTCTGCTGAAGAAGACCCTTTCCTCTTGTAGTCACAGGGTTGATGCTGCTGATAGCGAAACCCAGAACTGCAACCCAAGGGGAAGCCCCAGCCCCGCAGGGCGTCCACGGTCACATGCACATGTCCTGGAAAGCAATGGCACCTGGGGGTGGACCGGGATGTGTGAGAGGAGCCTGTGGAGCTGCAGAAACAAAGCACAGTCGTCCCTCGCTATTTTGCGGTTCAGCTTTCACAGACTCACTGTTTTGTGGGTTTTCAAAAATATTAATCTAAATGATTGCACATTTTTCACTGTCATGGGATTTTGCAGTACCATACGTGTATATTGTTAAAATTATAGGTTTATGAGTTTAGAAAATGGTTAAGAAGTGTTTTTAGAAGTTCAGGAAAGTTTGTAAGAGTTTGGGAAGGGCTTATAAAGCCATATATATATATATACTAAAATAAATATGACATCACTACTTCACGGATTTTCACTCATTGCAGGGGTATCTGGAGTGTGGCTTCTGTGACAGGGGAGGGGCCGCTGTACTCCGCTGGTAGCAGCCTTCTCTGCTGGTGCAGCTTCGCCCCCTCTGTCCAAGGACACAGGCCTTGAATTTTCTGAGAACTGCTCCAGTGGCTGCTGTGTGTTCCGCTGTGCTCTAAAAACTGCTCGACTTTCTCACTCCTGCGGACACCAATCCAGGGAACAGCTGTGGGAAGGGATACGCGCATGGGAAGAACACGAAGCTAGATCAGGCTGCACTCGCTGACGTGGACTCATTAAACGAAGATTCCACACTGCGCTGGCTGCGGCTTGGAGACCAGAGGGGGCCGACAGTGAGTGGCTTAAAGACCACACGTGCCTTGGCTGAGGACAGAAGGATTCGACGGCTGGAGAGGACTGCTCACTTGAGAGCTCTGTAGCCTCAGTGGAAGGGGCTGGAGGGTACACTTTGTACTCCAACAGTGAGAAATTTACAGGCTGAACCACAGCACCCTTGACCAGCTTTGTGACTTCTCTGATACAGGCTATACCAGGAATGGCAGAGACTAAATGGCAACGTGAGCAACTCAAGATGTTACAAGTCAAAGAGCAGCACAAAGGGAGCCAAAGCAACGTGACAAGGTTGATGTAAGGATGCCGATTTAGAGTCAGAGTAGACCTATGACACTGGCTAGTGGATCAGTGTTCTTAAGGTAAAATAGGTAGAAAGTCTAAGTTCTTATCCTGCCTAAGAAGAAAAATTCCAGGTTTAATAAACAAAAGTCTAGCAAGAATCTTAAACACAGAGAACAACTGAGCCTTAACCAGATCTCAGAGTTGAGCCCGTGTCTAAACTAGAGATCCTTGTGTGAGAGGGAGTCAGTTCTCCGTGAGAAAGTATCTCTGAACCATGCCTGACATTTATACTGTTCAGCGTTTCCCCAGTCAGCCTCAACGAAAAAGAGCTGATGACCACAATGACTAAGCCTTGGGAATCAGACCTCCTGGGTGACAGAGCTGACACCCACTCCTGCAGACTCACAGTGCCACTCGTGCACAGGGTAGGGCGGGGCTTGCACGGGTCAGGTGGCCACTGAAGTTTTAGCTCGGGCCTATGTTTCAGTGGCCTCGTGGCTCCGCCTCTGGCTTGTAGGTCTTTCTCCATCTTGGAATGCACAGATAGAATACACATGTTCATCAGCGGGCAGAATCTCTTCCCTTCTTTTAATTTTGTGGATCAAGAACTAGTATGGTGGGAAGGGGCAAGCGGAAGTAGGTAGAATGGCCGCTGCCCTGGGGGACATGAGCCCAAAGGCAGCCCTGCACTCGGAGGGCCTGGACAGACCAGCACGAGCATCAAGGCCTTGGAGGGGCTGGAGATGGTGACTCGTGTCATGTCCCTGTTCAGCTTTCCTATTGGACTGGCAGCGGACATCACAGATGTTCAAGGTAGTGACTTCAACCGCAGCTCTAAAGCAGATGTGGCTTCGTTGCCATGACAATGAACACCTCCCGAGGCCTGCTGTGCACCAGCCATGTCTTGTTCTCTCCATGGTCCACAAGGACCCGGGAGCAGTGCGCTTCCAGCTGGACAGGCAGCCGACGTACCTCCAGCATCGCGTGGCAGGGAACCGGCAGCTCTCTGCTCTGTATCCCAATTTAGTTCACAGGCATCCTGCCTTTTCTCTCCTCCCAAGTGTAATGGGTGCTGGCCTAACCGATGGTGGTACGCTGCCTGCGGCCAGAGCGCGAGATGCAGAAACCATTCTACTTGCTGCTACGACATTTGCAAATCAGGATATGGAAAATAAACTCCACAAAAATTCAGGAAACTTCAGTGAAAGTTTTAGGAGTTCATGGGTGTGGGATGTATTGAGCTATCTCTTCCAAGGGAAAGGATAAATCATCGCACCTGCCTCTTTCTCAGGTGAGAAAGAGGCCTACTGCCTAGTGGGTTTCTTTGGGCTTCAGAGGCAGGCAGTCCTTATTTGAGTCTGTCACTTTGGGGCATTTACCCCGCCACTGGAAAGCTGCTAGAGCTGGGCAGTGCTCAGGGTAAGAGAAAGCTCCACCACAGCCCAGGATGCCTGCAAGTCTTCTGCCTCTGAGCGGCAGGACTAGCGGATCCAGCAGGGTCCAAGTGTGGACAGGGATGCAGTCTGGAGTCAGCAGGCTCATCGCCCTGCAGCATAGTGCGAGCCTGTGGGATTCTGCAGCACAGCCGGGCTACGCTCTGCAGGAGTGCTATTCTCCTGTCACGAGACAGCTCCTGGCCTGATGTAGGCCTGTACTGAATGAGCGCTTGCTGCTACACACCATGTTCTCATGCACATTTCTCATCATGATCTGCACGTTCTGGCCTCCACTGAGCTGCGCAGGTGGGTGTGCGACTTTGCATTATTAAATGCAAAAGTTTGGTGTTCAGTCAGGGCCCCCCTCCCCCACAGGAAGTTACATGAGAAGGCGCCCCAGCGTCCTGGCCCCACGTCGGAGGCACCATCCTCACCAGCCCAGCCTGCACCTGTGGCGGCCCCGTGAAAAGTTAACAGCAGAAAAGAGGACTGGGGCCTGGAGTAGGATTGAGTCTGACTAACAGGTCACAGAGCCTCGAGGGGCATTGCTAAGGGAGAGCAGCAAAGGGAAATCCCTCTGGGGACAGAGCTCTCAGGAGTGGGCGTGGGTCTTCACTTTGCTGGAAGAAGGGATGGTAGATGGTGTGCTTATGCATTGATTTACGGCCCTCACTTTGGGTGGTCTGAGACTGGGACAGAGCATGACCAGAACACTGGTAACAGGAAAATCTGGAGAAGAGATGTGTGGACAGATCTATCTCTTTCCTCTCTCCTCTTCCCTCCCTCTCTTGCCTTCCCCTTCCCCTCCCCCCCCCTTTTTGGGATACTGGGGATTGAACCAAGATGGCAGTGAGCTATATACCAACTGTCTTTTATTTTATTTTAAGAAAAGGTCTTACTAGGTCTTGCATATGAGATCCTTCTGCCTCGGTCTCCTGAGTTGGGGAGGTTCAGTTCCCTGCCTGCTGTCTATTTCCCTAGTTAGCTACTTGCTCTGTTACTCTGCAAAACCCTGACGAATGCACTGATGTACCAGCCAAGACAGGGCTTCCTTATCATTCTTTCGTTCCCCTCACTCCTAGGTTTGAAGATTCAGTGTTGGTGCGATGCAAGCAGATGTTGTACTTTGTTTTTCCATATATATATATATATATACATATATATATATATATTTTTTTTTTTTGTGGCCAACTTAGTCCACCCTGGCAGTGGGGCTGGTGTGGCATGTGTTGCTGGGGATCAAAACGTGGTCCCTGAGCTTTGCCTCAGCTTGCCTAAGCAGATGCTTTAAAATGCTGAGCTGTCTCACTGGCCCAGTCCTAATATATTTTTAAAGAAAGAAAAATACTTAAATAGAATTAAACTGTACTGAGCTATTGAATACAACATGTTTATTTCTTTTAGTTGATAATTTTAATTATGTGTGAATGTCCTAAAGTTCCAAACATATCCAGATATCTATGTTTGTTGCACAAACACACCACTGACTTTTGCTAATGTGAGCCTAATATTTTATTACTCTTATCTTTGCTTTCTCCCCAGTGACTGTCCACTTGCCCCAGATGGACACCTAATATCTGCTGACAACAAGCCCTTATGGCTACCGGAGACCTAATACTACTTCTATTGCTTCAGATAAAACAGTTTCCATCATAGAAAGCTCACGTTAGGATAAGCTCAGGGAACAGAGTGAATTACTATGTCCAGGACTTTGCGAAGGGTGTACTGAACAGAGAAGAGCCGTGGTAAGCAGTCCCTGGAGGCTCACCCGTCCCAAGTGCATCGTCCTGATTCCTTGGTTTCTTTCACTTCACGATAAAGGAATGAATGGAACTACCCCTGACTCATTTTATTTTGCACTGGAGGGGAGTTGGAAAATCAGCTATTTGTTTTCATTATTTATGTTTTTCTTCTGACCATAATAAGCATTTAGATAGTCAGCAGTATTAATTTTTCAGTTGATGTTGCCTATAATTTTACAATTCGTTCAATCATTCATTAGCCGTCCTGTTTGTGAGAGGAAATATCTGGGCAGCCTGGTGCGGCTGCTGCGGACGGCTCTCCACGTGTGCACAGCGGCGCCACCGCTGCCACCACCACCACGTTCCCACTGGGAAGCGACCCTGAAGACCACCGGAGTGGAGTTGTCACCGACTGCAACGCACCATGGGCGGCACGCTTGCTTGGGCACCCTGCTCACACCTCATAAAGCTACCGTGTATGTGGGTACCGGGAATGGCGATGCTCTCAGCACCACACTGCTTAGCCTCTTCAACTGAACAAAGGCGTTACCCACTGCAGACTTAGAGAAGAAAGGGCCCGGGAAGCATTTTAACTACAAATGTCACAGCAGTCCTCTCAAATAAGTCAGTCTTGAGAGATGCTGAAAAATTGGAAACACCCATGAGAACCTGGGTCACGGAAAGTAGGCTGAAATAAAAATGCTGACCCGTAAACACATAAAATATTCCTGACCGTTGCCAAATAACTGAGCCTCAAGCTTATGGAAAAAATTTGCATGAGAGATGACTGCATTGATGCAAAATATGATTAGGTTTGTGTAAACACACCCACACACGGGACAAAAATATATCTCCAAATTTCAGTGGCTATATTGGTCAAAGATGGTACTTTTCTATAATTTTTATACTGCTATAACAATCTGTATAATAAATGTGTACAACTTTTTTTTTTTTTTTCCA
>NDGN011255533.1:0-12232 GCA_002564285.1 Tympanoctomys barrerae | reverse complement strand
TGCCCTAGTTTATACCTATTAATCTTTAACCTAAAATATTCAATTGCCTATTTTATTTTAGTTTAACTGTATCTCCCTTAAATTCATCTCCACCACAGCCACATGAATAAGCAAACAAATTGTGACTGGTTCTTCTTTAGTTTTTCACTGGTAGGCTTCCTTTTTCTACACCATTTATGTTTTGCTCTTAGACTAGATAATTCTTTAAAACCTTTCACTGCCACTCCAACAACCCAAGGTAAGAGATTCAGTTCCTAAGCACAGCCAGCAAGATCATCCATGACCTTATTACGCCTATCTATTAATCCCCTGCCCTGATCATTTTTTCCTTCCTGGTTTATTATTTCAGTTGAAACTATTTGTAGCTTTATACACATGATATGAGTGCACATCTCTGAATATTTCCAAATGCAGTGCCCTTCCAAAATTAATCTTCCTTAGTAAGAATACAGTTATTTGTCTTTGAAACTGGCGTCAAGTGTCATGACCTCCAGAAAGACTATATTCACATATCAATTGCCCTGTAGCCCCACAAAATCTATTTCCCTAACATTCTATGTACATCTCTACTTGAGTACTTACTAACATTTTATTCAGAATATGTGATGGGAGGAATATGTATTTCTTTCTTTGTGCCTATTTCAGAGTTAGAACACTCTAATTAACACTCATCAATAGGTTATAGAACACCTGTAGTAGAGTATTTTAAAATATATCTATTGAAAAAAGCTGAAATGAACATCCATGAGTACCATCTCCACTTTCCTTAATTTCTTAATGTTTTTATCTTTTGATAGATATCTGTTGACATGAATCTCCTGAGACTTTGCTCATCCTTAATTTCCCCATAACACTTACTTTCCCTATTTCTTTTCCATTCATTTTTTCACTTTCAAACCTTTTTTTTGTTTGTCTATCTTTGTCATTTATGTTTTTGCTCTATGGGCCCGCTGGAGGTATCTCTTTGCTGTTTCAAAAGCTCTCTGGCTCAGTGGAATTAATGCTTCCCTGGCAAGCACAAGGGTCTGAGTTCAATCCCTCGTTCCACAAAAAACAAACAAAGAAACAAAAGCTCTCTAATTCTGTTATTCTATTTGTATTCTAAATTGTATTTAGTGCATAACAGGTTAAGACACTCCACAGTGTTGGAGCTGAAAGTATGCCAAGAGTCCGATGATTTTCAAAATGTTACAGTCTCCCAGTTACCTTCTTTGGCCTTCATCTGTTTCCCCTAAACCCTCTGTATTCACGCGGGTGTTACTTTTCATATTCAGATCCTATACATAAATCACAAGCCTGTACATTAATTAATTTTAAAATCTTCATGAAATCAACTTTTGATATTCAGATCCTATGCACAAATCATTGTCCTATACAGCAATTATTTTTAAAATCTTCATGTGGTCACAATGCTGATCATAGCTTTCTTTCAATTGTGTGGGTAAGAATGTGATCCTGTCTGGTATTTCTTGTAGTATTTTCTATCTTTCTTTCTTGTCTTCTGTAAACATTTGTTTGTAACATCTGAAGTAAATCATTTTTCAATAAGTTCCACATGCAAGAACTGTATTGGAATTAAAATTTTAACAAAAAGATAATTTCTTTTTTTTCTTTTTTTTTTTTTGGTGGAACCAGGGATTGAACTGAGGTCCTTATGCTTTCCAGGGAAGAGCTCATTCTACTGAGCCATCTCCCCAGCCCAATAATTTCTTAAGAAACATTTAACAAGGGAACAAAGAAATAAAATATAAGTCCTTATAGTTAATAAATTACCATGATATATTCAATCTCAGAGAATAAATCAATGTCTGTGGTAGATAAATTAATTACATCAGGAATAGTGTTCTTAACCTACAGCATGTAAGACATAACTAAAAGCTTCTGTAGAAAGATTCTGTCCTATTTCATTTACTGTAAGAAGAAATGGGGTGATGACCACAAAGCTTGAATGAGATACACTGCACGTGGTTGTCCAGACTCTGCAGGCAGCGGACAGGATGGAGATGAGCTTGTCCAGTAGAGCAGCTTTTAAGACAGACACAACAATCACAGAGAAATCACCAGTACTTACTCAGAGACCATCCAGTCTGATGTGCAGCTGCAAGTCCAAAGCTTACAAAGACAGAATCTATAAGGAAAGTAAAAGTAAAAGCATTCTCTTTCTCTTTCTCTTGCTTCTCTTCAATCTAAAAGTACATTGAGTTCTCACCTATCTAAAGAATTCACTCATGTTCCCTGTTTCCTTTTTCTCTGATTCTTACATTTATTCATTCACAAAACATTTACTTAGTGCATTCTTCGGCCAGCTGCAGACTTCACAGGAAAGTGTCCATAAACGGTGTGGAACAGCTCAAGACTTCCACTGTGCTTTCAACTTCCCACTCCAAGAACTATATTCACTTCTCCTTACCATTCAAAACAAATGCAGTGAAATCAGACTCATATCATATTGTTTATTTTTGTAATTTCCTCGCTGAAATATAAATGACATGCTATATAAAACCCATTCAAAGTACATAAGTCAGTGGGCTTTTTATGTTCACACATTGTAGAACCATCACCACAGCAGAGTTTAGAACAAACATAATTTACTTTTGAGCTAGCAAATGTCACCGTGTTGAAAGATTGCAGAGAATGAGTGAGAGGAAAGCCAGGCTAGAGAAGGGCAGCCAAATGCTTTATCTGCCTTGCCTAGGAAGGAAGAGGACTGTGCACATAGGGACAATGTCAGAAAGACTGGTGCAAATTTTCTGTGTTTAGAGAACAGGCAGTAAGTGATGCAGTACATATATATACATTGGAATTCTGTGCAGCCTTAGTAAAGGAAACACTGAGATTTGCAGCAACACAGATGAACTTGGAGAACATGATGCTAAGCAAAATAAGCCAGACCCAAAAAATGTGGCTGGTCTTCCTTTTTCTATTCCAACACATAGAAGTAGAGAAAAAAAATGATAGTTTCCAAGAAAGGGGAGCTTAGGTAGTGGAAGATGTTAGTCAAAGATGTAGTTAATGTAATATGAATGTGTCCAGAGAGCCAATAAAACTTTTATCATTATGGTTAATACTGTATAAATATTACAAATTTACTTATAATGTACACTTCAACTTGCTATTGAAAAAAGGAAATGAAATGTATGAGGTGATAGATATATTAATTTACTTCCTACAGAAGTCATTTTCTGATGTACATGTAGATCAAAACTTTGTACTGCACACCTTAGATATGTGCAACTTTTATTTTAAAGCAATACAAATTTTTGAAAATAAATGAATTTCAAAAAATTTATTCCTAGAAGCAGTGAACTTCTCTAAAATATTAACATTATGAAGTCCTTAACATGTACTTCTCTTTTTTTCCTGAGCTGTTCTTATCTGATCAATGTCTCTTAGCTGTCTGATCATTTTTCTCCATGTGTCTTTTTTTTTTTCCACCGTGTATGTAATGGTATTTCACTGGGTTGGTTTCATCTTCAGCCTGTTGCTTCTTTCACTTTACATAAAGCTCTTAGTCAGTCTCATCTTTTATTTTCCAAATGATAAAATCTATTAACCCTATATTTCTAATCCAATCCTATCACTTTTGCTTGACATTCATATGCTCATTTATTCATTGAACATTTTCATCTATGAGCATATTTATTCCTTATTTATTGACTTCATTCGGATGTCCATTTAATTATTCATTCAAAAGTTGCCCTAAATTTCACAAAGGCAACCTTGAGAAAATTACCTTTACACTTAGACTTGAAGGAAAAGGAGGTGTCATCTGCAACGTGGGAGGAGAAGGGAGTTGTATGAGAAAGGTGGCAGCAGATGGCTGAGGAGCTGCAGAGAGGAAAATAAGAGAGAGCAAGCACACACTTATAAAAAAAGCAAGCTTTTAGTGTTGTTGGAGAGTAACAGAATGTGTGCAAGAAATACATATAAGATTGGATTTAACCACCTTGTAGTTCAAGAGGCATTGAGACCAGGTTCTGAGACATAGCACCCCTGAGGAAGCAGCTCCTTGGAGACAGGCATTATTTAAGAATTTTGTGCAAAAAGAATGGTGGTAAGAGAACAAGAAGTCTTTCAGGCCTAAGCTTTATACATCCTCTGGCTCCTCTCTTATTTCTGACAGATCTCAAGGCCCAGTTTTCACAATGGGTACCTGAACCTTAGCACAGAGTTCTACATGGGCTGGAGTCTGGTTTTGCAGCACTGTGATATTTACAAAATAGTACTCAGATTTAATCGTTGCCTAAGTTGTTCCTATGAGTACCCTCAATAAGGCTTTCTGTGAAAGTCACCAAAGAAGTAAAATATTCCTGACCCACACAAATTGTGAGATAGTTTAGCTTTGATAACTAAGCTACTTGGTTTTAGGGTTATTTGTTATGTAGCAATGAATAATTAATATATATGCAGAATGACTATAAATTATGTCATGTGAGTGTATAAGGTTTCTCCTTCAATCTTGTGTCACCACCTGGATGAATTTCAGTACACTTGATATTATTGTGTGAGTTCATTATATATGAGCAATATAATTGTCCAATCCCACTTTGAAGTCAAATTTCTAGGTTTTCCCTATCAGATAGTACATAGTACATCATTCATATACTCAGAAAGACCAATTGTCACATATGTGTTTAATTAAGGAACACATCATATATTTTACTTTCTTTAAGATTTAAGAGTTTAAGGTACCAAGAATTATGTTCAAGTTCCAGGAATAGCAATAATTTATTATTTCTGCAGAACCCAGAGAGCTATAACCATAATCCAAAGTGGGCTGTAGCTATGGCAAGAGAAGAGAAAGCCAAATGAATACTCTGACCTCTTTTCTCTTCTACCTCTTTTAAGTCTTCTATAACCTCTGACATGCCAAGCTCAATTAAAATCTAGAAGGTCTTCAGTGGTGGGACTGGTGAGAGGAAGAGTGAAGATTTTAGTATGTTCTATCTGCTCAAAATAACATAGATTTAATGGTTTATGAATGACTACCATTTACTTCTAACAGTTCTGGAGGTTGGGAACTCCAAGGTCAAGGCATCAGTAGATTAGTGCCTAAGAAGGGCACATTCCTCACAGGTAGCAATGCTAGGTGTGTCTGCACATGTTACAAAGAGTAAGGCAGCCCCTTGGGATCTCCTTGAAAGAGCAATAATCCCATTAATCACCTTCCAAATGCCTCATGTCATAATACATTCACATTAAGGATTATGTTTCAACATCTAATTTGGAAAACACACACACTCATAGCAGTGATCAGTTGTCCTGGAGGAACAAACGAAAAATAACAAGTGCCTGGTTTTAGCTGATCACCAGATGTCTGTGGTCAATGGCTGCTTACAGATTATGAGTACAGTACTATTTTCTAAGTTAATGCTGTATAAGTAATTCAGTATTCCCATTTTTTCCAGCCATGACTATAAACTCACATCGGGTGGAGTCTTTTAAACCTTCATAGAGATTTTTCAAGTAGAAACTGTAAATTTAAAATTCACATGGGGCAAAAAATAATAGCGGTCCACCACCTTAACCACTAGGCAACCTTGTCCCCAGGACAAAAACTAATAGAAATCAGTATTTTTTATTTATTGTAATTTACTACTCAGTTATGAATCCAAGTACCAAATTTTTAAAAATATATAATAAAATTATTACCCAAAGTGTCCTCAAATTTTTTATGTATAAGAATAGCTATAACCATTACCTCCTGTGCAAATATGGACAAAACTTATATTTTCTGCCTCCTCCACCCTTCCCCATACAGAAATTATTCTGAAATTGCCCTAAGATTCCAAGACATCAAAAACCCCTTTTGGTCTAGAGAATACTTTTGTGCAGTGGCACATAACTTTTCTAATTGCCTAAAGGAATGAATTGGAAGCAAAGACTAAGCAGAATGATATTTAAATGTTCATAGTCTAGTTAAGGGAGTGTTAGATTGCTGATTCTTCTTTACTAAGCTAAAACCAGATGGCAGGCAACAGTGTTTAGAATATCTAAACTCTACTCTACAGATACCAGCAAATAGTCACATAATTTTTGGCTGACAAGAGAAATGCTTAATAAGACAGCCGGACCTAAGGAAAATTAAGGCAGCCTATTTTAATTTTTATTTTCTTACAGTTTTTATAATTCCAGTCTCTTCACCACTGACCCTCCAGAAGTTCATACCTTTCTTTATATAGCCAGATATCTGGATATATGCATTATTTTTATATTCCCCTGATATTACTAATTTTACCTCACTGAACATGTATGCATACCCAACTCATGTTTGGTACTGTGAGTGTTACAGTCTTTTACTTAAAGGATTGCAAGATAGATAGGTACAAAATGAGACAATAATAATTGAATGTCACAAGATAGGGGAATATCTTGTGTAGAGAGAATTATAAATGAATAAAATAAGACAAAAGAAAACAATTTCTTCATAAGAAATGAAGTCCTGATATCTTCAATTAAATTATGTTAGTCAAAAATAAATCTTGAATCAGGTAGATCACATGACACAAAGTCAGCAATAAAACCAATCTAAACACATTTAAGATGATATCATGTTATACATTTTTTAATCACAATGTTAAAATGTTATGAAACTAGAAATCAATAACAGGACTAACTTCAGAAAATTAATGAGTACATTGAGATAACGTTAAAAAGCAAAACATGTTCCTAAAAATCTCACATATGCAGAGAAAAAATTAAGAGTTAAGTTATAATATCTTGAGACAAATGAGAATAGGAATATAGTATATGAAATCTTATGTGATATATTCTATGAAAAATAGATTCTACAATGGAAAGGGAGTAATTATAATAATATAATAATAATGAATAAAAGAGACATTTCAAATAAATAACCTAAAGATGTATCTTAAGAAATCAGAAGGGGACTGGGGAGATACTCAGTGGTCTAAAGTGCCTGTTTGGTAAGGCAAAATCTTGAGGCTGAGACAGTAGGATCATTACAAACCCCAACTACATAGCCAGATCCTGTATCAAAAGAAAAAAATACAAAAGAAGAAATAATAAAGGAAATAATAAAAGTATAAAGTTGAAAGGGAAAGAGGAGACATTATAATTGAGAATATAGAAATAGAATAGAAAATAACAAATCCATCAATTGAACAATTACATGACTGGTTGGATAACTCAGAAGAAAAGTAAAAATTCTACAATACATATAATGTGTGATGATTGAATCACAAATAAGTAGAAAATGTAAACAAACCAATAACAAGAAGAGTAAATCAGATAGACTTCCCCTCAAATAAGGAAAACTCAGGGGATGATGCTTCATTACTGATTTCCATAAAACATTTAATGAGTTAATATAAACATTTCACAACTTCTTGAAAAAAATTGAAGAAGAAATGCTTCTAAACTTATTTTAATTGGCCAGCATTACCCTGATACCAAGGCTAGATAAGAACACACATGAAAAGAATATATACAAATATTCCTGATGAATATAGATCTATATTTCTTCAATAAACTATTGATAAACTGAACTTACTAGCACATTAAAATATTTTTTCACTATGATTAAATGGGATACAAAGACAAACATAAATGTGATGCACCACAATAACAAATCAAATGCCAATATTAATATGACCACTGTAATAGCATAGAAAAGATATTTAACAAAATTCAACATTATTTTATTATAAAATATCTTTATGGTTTGTGTCAAGTTGTCCCCCAAAGCCTCATGCAGTGATGGGGCAGGGTTCTAGAGTTCGTGATTAATTCATGATCCGATGCTAGGATTGTGGGTGTGAATGTTATACCTGCCCTGAGATAGACAGCCTGGATACAATAAAAGGGAGGGAAACGGGCTTATTCTCTGCCACTGCTCCTCCCTTTTTGCTCCTACTATTTTGGTTTCTGTTGCTATAAACTGCTGCCCTCTGTCATGTGCCACACTGCCTTGGAGCCAGTTAATTATGGACTGAAACTTTCACAAACTGTGAGCTAAATAAACTTTCACTTCCTTAATTTGGGGTGTCAGATATTTTGTCCAAGTAAGCAGAGAAAAGTAACTGAGACAATATCTCTTGTCAAATTCAGTATAAATGGAATGTATTTCACCACAGAAAGATCATATATGACAAAATCACAAGTAACATCATATTTGCTGAAAACTGAAAGCATTTTCTTTAAGAGCAGGAATAAAAGAATACCTATTCTACACACGTGTATTCAACATAATGTAGGGAGCCTCGAGAAAATAGGCAAGAGAAATAAGTATGATCTTATATACAGCAAGTTTTAAACAGTTGGACAAAACACTTTTGAATGAATCAGAAAAATTCAATAAATTAACAGAGTATAAAATCATCATGCAAAGATAAGTTGAGTTAGCCAATAACGTTGAGTTAGCCAAAAGGAAAATCAGTAAGACAATTTCACTTATGATAACTACAAAAATAGTATCAAAGTCATACTCAGGAATAAATTTAACAAAGGAAGCAGAAGGCCTATGTACTAAAAATTATAAACAATTATGAAGGAAATTAAGAAAAACACCAATAGATCCAATGTTATACTATGCTTTGGAAGAATTGGTCTGTTAAAATGTCTATATAACTCAAAAAGAACCTACAGATCTAATGTGATTCCCCAATCAAAATGCAATGGCAATTTTTACAGAAGTTAACAAAATTCTAAAATTCATATAGATGGGGCCATCGAAATAGCTCAGCAGTCTAAACCACCTGCTTAGGCAAGCTTATGCAAGGTGCAGAGACCACGGTTGGATCCCCAGCACCACATGCCACACCATCCCTGCCCCAAGGCTGGCTGATCCAGCCATTAAATAAATAAATAAATAAATAAATAAATAAATGGAATTGAATTAAATTGATATGGAACCACAAAGAGCCTCAACAAAGTATGGAGAAAAGGAACAAAGTTGGACATCACTGCCTGGCAAGCACAGAGTCCTGAGTTCAATCACCAGTACCACAAAAAAAAAAAGGTGGACATTATATTTACTGACCATAAAATATTCTGTAGAACTATAGGCACCAAAACTTCTTAGTATTGGCAGACAAAAAGACATATGGATAAAGAAAATAGAGAGCCTAGAAATAAAATATCACATTATGGTTAGCTAATTTTTGAAAATGTTTCCGTGGATGCATAACAAGGGAAGTATACTACCTTCAATAAATGGCACTGGAAAAGTAGCTGACAACATGCAGAAGAATAAAAATAGACTCTTTGTGTTATTTTAAGCAGAATAAAAAATTAGAAAAATTAAAAATGGTACATAATTTTAAAACAAAATAAGAAAACAACAATGGCTGTTACGTTACATATTGTTATTTTCAAAGAAGTTGCTCAGATGTACAGATATAAACATGCAAAATTGATAAATAAAAATAAGCCTGAACTGTTCCTTTCATAAAACCAATAGAAATTAGTAGTGCAATTATATATATAAGTATATATATATATGAATATATATATATATATATATTATTCTTTCTTCTTTCATTGTTTTCTCCTTTCCCTGATCCCAGCTGTTCTTTCCCTTTTCAGTAGTTCCTTTGTTCCTTTTGTTTCACTTTCACAAAATCCATTGTACCTTTAGGATTTTATTTACTATTTCAGTTTCTTACAATAGGGAGACAACACAATGTTTAGACATGTGGGTCTGATTTATTTCACTTATGATCATGGTCTCTAATTGCATCCATTTACCAATAAAAGCCTTGAGTTTATCTTTTTTATAGCTGAGTAGTATTCCATTGTATAAAAATACTACATCTTTTTTCTCACTCCATTTCTCAGTTGTTGGTCATTTGAGTTGTTTCCAAGATTTACCTAATACAAGTTGCACTACTATAAATATGGGTGCACTTATACAGCTGTGATGTCATCTTTTCAGTTCTTCTAGAAAAATACCCAGAAGTGGAATAGCTGAATCAAATAGGACCTCTAATTTGAGTTTTTTGAGCAATCTCCACACTGATTTCCACAATGGTTGTACCTAATTATACTCCCAGTATCAATGGAGAAGGGTTCCTTTTCCCCCACTGCCATACCAGTATCTGTTATTGTTTGATTTCTTGAAGATAGCAATTCCTTTTGGAATTGGAATCTCAGTATTCTTTTAATTTGCATTTCTCTAATGACCAGTGATATTGAACATTTTTTCAAATATTTATTTGCCACTTGCATTTCAGAATATACTTCAAAGAATCAGTAACTAGGATCTCATCTTATTGGAAAGGTTTTTGCACATCAAAAAGTAAAACCATAAACTGGGAAAAAAAATAGCCAACTGTCTCTCAAAAAAAGAACTTTTATCTAAATCATATAGAGAATTAAAGCACATCAGGCCTCCAATAATCAAGGACCCAATCAAACAATGGGCATCTGAGATGAATACACACTTCTTGGATGAAGAAATAAAAGTAGACTCTTATGTCATACTGGTACAAAACTAAGCTCAAATTGATTAAAGACCTAAACACAATATCTGATACTGTAAACATCTAGAAGACATAGAGTAAGAGCTCTATGGTATTTTGTATCATTCCATGAACTCAGGTAGGAAAGTCAAACTAAACAACAGGGATTCAATCAAACTAAAAATCTTTAGCATAACAAAGCAAATAATAGACAAAGTAAATGTACAGCCTTTGATAGATAGTAATTGTAAAGTATATCTGATAAAGGATTAATATATATATATATGTCTAAAACAATAGCAGTTTTAAAATTTTTCAAAGGAAATTAGACATTATCAAAAATACACATGCAAATAGATAGATATAAACACAGATATAGTTAACTATATCCCCCAAATTAATGTAATTTTCGTGAGTCACAAAAATTGATGATAAACCAGAAAAAGGGAAGCTGAATTGCAGCATTCAGTGCATGTTAGACACTCTAGCAAGTGCTAAGTACAAAAGTAACACCATGACAGAAAGTACCAAGACTGTACACTGATTCATCCAAAATTACACTCATTTCTTCTCTTTTTAAAATGCATATCTTAACATTGGTTCTCTGTAGACAAAGATTAACAGTTCTGTCCAATGCATAGGAGTGACTTTGGTGGCAAGAATTAAAAGATCAGGTAAGGCCAACAAATGGAATTCTGTTACAGTATTATGTTTGACATAATTTTATTATGAAAATGATATGTAAGATAGCTGAGGCTAACTGAAAACCTTGATCACATTTTCAGTATTACTGAATTTATTGTTTTTCTAATACCACTAATGAGGTTGCTTATACAAACAGATGCTTATTGCCTCACAGAAGTTCTGAAAGTCAGAAATCCCAAATCAGGGTGACCCCAGGCACACTTTGTCTTGAGGTTTTGAAAAAGGATCTTTCCTGGGATGTCCAGTTGCTCCCACAGCTTTAGCCTCCCTCAGCGGTCACAGGTGTCACCCCAGCTCGTCATCTCACGACCTTCTCCATGGCTCCCTGCCTTCATAGGTCCATTTTCATCTAAGGTCAGTCCATTTGACCATATTTTAATATATGTGCAACAACACTGTCTGTAGGGACCTATTGGTCTCAGTCAGACTGGTTCTACCTGGGGAGAAATGGAGGCAGGAATGGGTAAAGATAGACAAGCAGACAAAAGCTGGGCTAGGTGGTCACTGGTCTGCCTGATAGGCAAGACTAGCACAACACACAACAAAACAATTTATTTATACTTTTGCAAAGTTAGTTACACATGACACAATAGCTGACCTTCACCAGACAGGATGTTTTTCTCAGGATTGAGGTAGCTTATTTGCTTTATGCACTGAGGCTTAGTCCTACCTACACACAATTAATCGATTTCCTAGCTTCCAGGGCTCCCAACAACTATTTCTGAATAAAATCACATACTAGCACACTGAATTTTAGAATATGAACTTGTGTTCTTTGGGGAATACAACTGGCTTATAATACTCGGTAATGAATGTAACTCTGTTGAGGACCCATTAGACACCTACCGTGGCAAAGCTGCACCAGTTCTTTTTAGGGCCCAACCTCCATCCATGCACCAATATAATACAGCTTTACTGTCAAAAGAAATAATTAAGGTAATGATAACTTCTTATTGGCAAGGTTAAAAAATGTAGCCTTAGGACATTTTAAAGCATTTTTGATGATAAGACAAAAAATACAGTACACAAGGATATGGAAAAGGCAATTTGTGAATTTAAGTTAAGCACACATTTGACTTTTACTTGATATTCAGTATAACTTTCTT
>NDGN011255524.1:0-13307 GCA_002564285.1 Tympanoctomys barrerae | reverse complement strand
GGAGTGCAAAAGAGAGAAGGAGGGAGAGAGAGAGGGTAGATAAGGAGATAGGGAGACAGAGATTACAGGGAGAGAGGTAGTAAGAAATGGGGAGAGATAACATTGAGCAAGACAGTAACACGGAAATAAACAGAATGAAAGGCCTTCAGGCACTGAGATCATCAAGGGAGAAGACTAGAGACAGAAAAGACCAAGGGAGAAGGCGAGGCGGCAAGTCCCAGTTGGACCCTTGGCCTCCTACTATGTGTCCAGACCAAGCAGACGCCACCTCCCCAGGACGTGTTTGGGAAATTTTCCATTTGCTGCTGTATCTGGCTCACACTCTCCAGGGAACCAGGCCGTTCCCTAAACACACATCTAATGTGTATAGATATATATACACACACACACACACACACACACACACACACTTACACTCCCTGTGTCCTACAGAGGCGAGTCTTTATTTCTGTCCTCCAAAACCCAGGATTATTTTTTCCTCTGGGTTTCATGTCCACTCTGTCCCACCTGTATTTGGATGTTTTTGAAGAGCAGGTGGGTCGCTTTAACAAGGCTTTCTGTTTTTCACTCGGATTTAACAAATAGCAAGTGAGCAGTCCTGCATTCTTCCTGTTTGCCTCTGCTTCCTGCTTCGCTCCAGCTTGCGATCGCTGTCTTGTGGCCGAGACTGTCCTCTTCAGCCGATGTCCACCGGGGCTGACTCAGCTGCCGCGTTGCTAGCATTTCTCTCTGTTTCTGGCTCCTAGAATGATTGCAGCAGATTTTGCCCGAAGCTGGCTCTATGGGGAGCCTAGAACTGGGCTCCCACTGCAGGGGAGGTCAGGCAGGAAGCAAGCGTGTTGCTACATAAAAATTGGGTGGGTTTTCTGGGCCCCTCTCTAGCCCCTCACTGGCCTGTAGCCTGAGTCCTGACACTGGCTGCTGCACTGGGTGCAGAGGACGGGTGACACGTCAGGTAGCGCTGAGGCAGTAGCTCTACCACCTCAGAAATGTCAGCTCAGAGGGATGCCAGGCCACAATAGTGGTTGCCAATCTCAAATCCTTACGGTATCTTACACTCTTCATGTAATCTCCAGCACAACCCATGGAAGCAGGTACTCTCATCATCCTTGCTTTTCAGATTGGGCACTTGAGCTTCCCAAAGTCATTCAGCTGAGTCACCTCTCTTGAGTTCTCAATCTGTGCTCCAATCAGTCTGTGTGATAGTGCTCTGTGTTCTCGTGGCAGATTGCTTTCCCTTGTGAAAATTTGTAGGGGTCCTGGCCATCGGACAAGGACAGCACAGCCCCTGTGCCATGCTTGTTTTTTTAAAAAATAGCTGGATTTTTTTTTAAGTTCCTGGTAGAGGAGGTAGCTCAGTGCTGGAGACCTTGCCAAGCATGTGCACAGCTGTAGGTTTAATCTCCAGCATGGAAAAGTGTTGTGTATGTTCATGAGTATTACCTTTCCTGGCCCCCATCAAACACTAATGGATGGTGTCCATTTGGAAGATGAGATAGAGGCCTAGAAAGGGTTGAAACAACAGACTGGGCCTGAAGAACAGTCTCCATGTTCATCCTTGGGGAGAACCTGACTCACTTGAGCTCCCTTCCTGTGCTGCGGGCATCTGTTTGCCCAGTCCAGAAGCATATTCCCTTTAGAAGCATATTCCCTTTTAAAAAAGGAAATATGCTTCTAAAAAAATCTCTTCTCTGGGATCCTGTGTGGTAGTGAAGGGGCTGGTGTCTGTGTATGGGATGAATTTGAATTCGCTTCCTCTTGCTATGGTTGGGCCATGGTTTGGCCTCACCCCTCATAGGTCCATTGTGTTTGGAGGTTTGGTCCCAGCATGGTAGTACTGAGAGATAATGGAGTCTTTAAAAGGTAGGGCCTAGTGGGGGGTCCTGGTATCACTGGGGCTGTGCCCTAGGAAGGAAGTCATAAAAGGATGAGGCCTGGCCCAGCCTCCTGCACTCCTGGCTTAGAATGTGGTCTGCTGCTACTATAGAACTCTTAGCATGACCATCTACTGCAGTGTGATTGCAGGCCACTGAGAGGGCTCTCATCGGAGCTGAGCCACTGTGGGTGTCATTCCCTTAAACCTCCAAAGTGGAGCTAAATAAACCTCCTTTCCTTCATAAGCAGTCTGTCTAGGGTGTCTTGTGATTGTGGTGGAAAGCGGACTGCTACGTGCTTCTTGGTTGCCTACAGGCTTATTCATCAGATTCTCTCGTTGGTCTTTATACATGCTGTTCTTAACTGGAACTGACCCCTCCACCCTTCTTGTCTCCCCTGTCCCTTCCCAGCAGCCTTTGGCTCTCTTCCTCAAACTTAGTCTGCACAAGTTCCCTGGAGGAAGCTCCCAGCACCCTGATCTTTTCCTGTGTGCTCCTCTGTGCTGAAATGATCAAGGTGCGTGTTCGTTAGCTCAGTGTATGGCTCAGTGAGGACCTGTTGGCCAGGTGAACCTCAGACTCTTTGCCAGAGCCTGTGCTCCATGGATGTGGTACAGGGAGAGGAGGCAGTTCTGGAGGAGCAGCAGGTGTTGTCCCTGTGGAGGTCAGTCAGTGCTGGTGTGGCTGTGGCTATCTTGGACACTTTCTTTCTTTTCTGGGTCAAAATACCTGATACAACCTATAGGAGCAAAGGCTTATTTTGGCTCACAGTTTGTAGAAGTTTCAGTCTATAGTCAGTGGCTTCAAGGCAGCATGGCCTGGCAGAGGGCAGTACAGTGGAGAAGTGGCTTCATAGCATGGTCACAAAAAAGCAGAAATGAAGGCTGGGTAACAAACCTTTCCAGGCCATATCCCCAGGGACCCCTCTTTTTGATTAGGCCCCACCTCCTAACAAGAAGTCAGTTTTAAGCCCCCCAGTCCAAAAGCTCTGCCTAGGAATACATGAGGCTCTTATAGGACTTTTAGATAAAAAGAATTGCAGTGGCTTGGAAAAATAGTACCACTGATTTCCTATGGCATCATTGGAAAGGAGAAAATAAAGCTATTTGGTGAGCACATCATGGTCAGTCACTTGCCTGCTACTACTTCTGTCTTAGTTACATCTCATATTGGCCCAGCTTCTGGGTGTTCTGCTTTGTAATGTACCTAAAGAGCAAAACCCTCCAATCCTATGTCTCCTAGAACATAACCCAAATCCCCATTAGGCCTGAAAGCTTTTCCTCACCTACCTCTGCCCCTATTCACCCTACTGTATTCTAGAAAAGAGCTTAGTTTCTATTCTTGAAGTGTGTACATTTGTTCCTGCCTCAGGGGCTTTGAATTCACTGTTCCCTCTGCCCCCTGCCCCCAGGTCTTTCCTTGGGTGTCTCTTCTTATTATTTAGACATGAGCTCACATTTTATGTCCTCTCAGGGATTTTCTCTGAGCACTCAAAGAAGAGAACACTCAAACCCCTTGCTCTATCCTGTCTTTCCACTTATTGTTTATACTACTGTCTAGAACTTGGTTTATTTATTTACTTATGTGGTTGCCTAACATGCAGGCTGGGTTCTTCCTGGGTTCTTCCTGTGCTGTTTGATGCTGCATCCTGAAGCCCCGTCAAAGGCCTGGCACACTGAAGGCAATCCTAGAACATTTGTAGGGTGAGTACAGATGAATGGATAAGATCTGTTTGTAAAGTGATGAGCTAGGCTCTCCCTGTGGGAGCAGGCTTTGGCTTTAGGCAGAGGCTTCTGCAAGGCGTGATGGGACCACTCTTCCTCTTGACCTGTTTCCATGAACTTCTTTGTCTGTGTTTCGGTGAGAGATGAATCACTCAGGAGAATGTAGCCAGGCCAGCAACATAGCTCATCCTATATGGGGCCAGGCATGGCTTGGATGACAGCATGGTGGGTCCGGATAGTCTGGCCCATGAGATTCTACTAGGGAAGCCCTTCTGGGGCACTGGTGCGAGCCGGCCTCCTGGAGTCTCACTGGAGTGACCAGTGACCCTTCCCTAGGACAGCTTCTTCTCTGGGGACCTGAAGCCCTAATCAACAGTAGATTGGGCATGAGAGATCCTCAGTCCTATGAGTTCTGTCCCTGAAAATAGCCACCCAGCAGGCCATGAGCATCCATGGGGGACAGGTTCCTGGGGTTGCCAGGGTGGGAGCATAATTCTTGTCCTTAACAAATAGGCAAGAGCCAACTGAAAGGACACAATTCCCAGTAGGAAAAAAAAAAACAAACAAAAAGCCGAACAAGGCAAAACAAATGAAATAAAACCCCAACATGACCCAAACAAAACGTCCAGAGGGGCCAATGTGTTGCAAGAACAAAGGACTGAAGACAGACATCAGGATGTGCATAGGGATGGGTGGTTTGGAGGTTTAGGCTTTGGCTTCTTGCATACTGTGAACTGCTAGGGTTTGGGCTTCTTATGTACTATGAACTACACACATAGTTGTCCTCCAGGAGAAGGTCTGCACGTGTCCCCAGCACAGCCCTCAGGATGGGGCGCAGCAGCTCCTGAAAGGCTGCGAGCCCAGCGTGTGGTGAGCCTAGGGCAGCACTCAGGTAAGCGGCATGGGGCAGGCAGGGCTTCTAGTGGAGAAAGACTGAGGGACAAGGCTGTAGGAAGAGCCAAGGGGGAGCTCCAGGATGGGAGAAGGACCCTGGAGCATGCGCACCCATGCACAATGCACAGCCTGGGGCAGCCGGGGCTGGCTACATCGTTTCTGTCATCTATGCATCAGGCAAATTTTAATTTGCTAGAATTCCCACAGAATGGAAAATATCATTCTTGTATTTGATAGTGGATCTTTATTGGGAGGTACAGAGTAGGGCTGCTAAAATAGCCCATATGGATAAAAGAAAAATAACACAAAATCATTGATTCCAGCTGGGCGTTGTGGCGCATGGCTGTCATCCCAGCTACTCAGGAGGTAGAGGCAGGAGGATCACAAGTCCAAGACCAGGCCAGATAACTTACGGAGACTTGTCTCAAAAAAATAAAATTTAAAAAGGGGCTGTGGATACATCTCAGTGCTCCTTGGGCTCCATCCCTAGTCTTGATAAAAATAAATCACTGATTCCAGTGGAGGAGGTTGTTAGCATCCTGGTTACCCACTTGGATCAGCTGGTTTACCCATGCCCTGGCACAGCTGCCGGCACCAGGCAGCTTAACACCTGGTTTGACAGAACTGGTTATCTTTTTTGTCATCCCAACCAGCCTGTCTCCAAAATGTCATAACCACCAATGACCAAGTCCATCTGTAATGCTAGATAGGCTAAAGTAACAGTCATTTCTCCCCTTCGCCTTTAGCTTTGGTTGTTACTGTCCCCTAGGCAGTCCAAGTGGGTGAGTGTCTTGTATTCCTGACTTTTGCCTGGTGGAAATGGGGTGGAGAACCCTGGGCAAGTGGCATTGTGCCTTGGGGCAGTGACAGCCGCTCTTATGGGTGAGAGAGATTAGTTACATGGATGGAATGGCCCAGCTGGGAATGGAGCCTGCTTTCTCCTCTATAGCCTAGCTCTTGGGGCAGAAAATGTTTAGAAGAATGATCTAGTCAGGTTTTAGGCTAAAGTGATGGGCGGGTGGAGCCAAGGTAACCAACCCCATCTGTCCTGGCCTCTGGTCCTGGGGTGTTTTTGTGCTCCTCTGTGTACCCAAGTTAGGTGGCACAGAGTAGGCCTGCTGGAGGCTGACCCCTGTCTGGGTTGGAATCCAAGGTTAATCTTTTAGAAGCTGTATGTCCTCTGGATATTGATTTACCATCTTGGGGTCTAGCCTCATAAGGCATCAAAGGGGCCTACTAACCACTTACCTGGTGAATCGTTGTGGGGGTTTGATAAGCCATATAGTGCTCCCACAGCAGTTAGCTGATGCCCTTCCTTCTGTACATGCACAGGAATGTGGTTCCTGGGGCACAAGAGCCCTTAAGGCAGAGAGAGAGATGGCAACCCAAGGAACCTCTCCCAGCCCTCTGTGTGGCTGTCTCAGGTGGCCGTAAACTCACAAAGGCAGGGTGTTTCCAAGTGTCAGATGCAGCATGGGGACGTGGGATGCTGTAGGCCAAGGCCCAAAGTGTGGAGGGAGTGGTGTGCAGAGATGGCTCCCTAGAGTCACAGATCGCTAAGGATCAGGTGACGTGCAAAGTGGTGATTTCAGTCACTCACTTGCTTGGGTGTACTCTTAACAATCCCCACACTGAAGTTCCTGTGTGGCAGACACATCACAAATGCCAGGGTGGCAGGGGAAGGGCATGATCGGGAAGAAGAGAGGGACGTGAGACAGTCACAACCTTTTCAGTGTGTAAGTGCAATGTTGGGAATATTCTTGGGGGACTTGAAAGATGAGTGTGGAATCCGGAGGGGTGTGCATGTATGTGGGGTGGGTGGTACAGGAGGGCTTTAGGGAAAATGTGGTGCCTGAACTGAGGGTTAAAGAGCTGGTAGGACTTCTGCCGGGCACAGAGTGTTGGTGTGACAAAAGCAGTTCAGGTCGAGAGGCCAGCAGTAGCAGTGGGGTTGGGCACAGGCATGGATTGAGGATGGTAGGAATGAGGTGGGCTGAGGACTGGTGGACCTCATGTGACATGATCCTGTAGGGGGTGGGGCGGAGCAAGGACAGTGTAATAGGCAACGGGGGCGCTTGGCAGGCACAGCCACTCAAACTCCCAGCTCCATTTCTGACAGTGAGCCCTCCGCACAGTGTTAAAGGAGCTCTGGTCTGGGCTGCGTGGCAGAGGGTGGAATGGGAGGCAGGGCTGGAGGTGACAGGAAAGGCCATCAGAGCCTGTGGCCATTACTGGGAGAACTAAGGAAGTAATAGCAAAGGAACAGAGGGGAAGTGGATATAGGGCCTTATATTTACTGACTGCAGTGTTCATTGCTGAGATGCTGCCAAGGAAGACAGATGTAGGGACAACCTGGTGGACAAAGGGATCACCGATGCAGTGTGGCGGGAAGGGAAAGTTCAGATCTGCCAATGAAGCACTTGGGACACACTTGGAGGTGACACCGTCAGGTGGCAAAAGCAACGAGGACAGATATGGGCTCAAGTGCTGGATGGGGAGTCATGAGAGACAATGAAATGGGCAGCAAGGAAGTGAGGAGCAGCAGGCTGGACATGACCCACAGGTACCGGCAGGTCTAGGCAGGCAGAGGACAGGGCAGGGGACAGGAAACAGCAGCAGTGGGGATCCAGAGGAGTGCAGTGCTGTGGGAGCTGTGAGGATTCGATACTAGTCAGCGTGTGTTTATCATGCTGTGGAACAAACAACCCCAAATATCCGTGGCTTACAGAAAGAGTGAATGACACTTTAGGCAGCATGACTATGTTAGGTCAGTCTCTGCTGTCCTCCAGGGTCCAGCCTAACCCCAAAGCCGCTCACTGTGCTATCACTCATTTCGTGGCAAAGGTGTGGGGACAGCATGACCCCACATTATCTCTAGAATGTTTTGCTGTAAAATGATCCACATCAATTTTGCCTACATTTTGTTGGACAAAGCAAGCTCCAGGGCCACTTGAAGTCCACGTGGTCGGGAGATACAATCCTCTGAAGAACAGGGGCATGGTTATCCTTAACAAATAAACAAATATACAATTGATTGCCAAGCACAGATTCTGGAAAGAAGGACAGATTGGAGATGTAAAACACAGTGTTACCAGGCTCAGCACCGGCGAGTCTCCATATCCTCTCTGAGAACAGTGAGTAGTGAAGGGAGCAGAGTCCCCAATCCAGAGGACCCAGCTGAGCATGCGGAGCAGACCACGAGGGTCACCTGCTCTTCTAAGAAGTTTTCAGTGTGAAAAAGCAGAGGAGAGGAGGAAGCTGCTGGGAAGAGATATGAGTCCTAAGGGGGCTTTGAATGATGGTCCTGCTTCTGTTTTCTCTCAACAGACACATGTATGTGGCAACGTGTGAGACAGCTTTGTGTTACTATAATGAAGTGCCTCAGGCAGGTTACTTTATAAAAAGAAGGCTTATGATTTTTGAAGTCAAGAAGCCCGAACAGGCTCTTACAAGGGTCTCCCGGCCGTATCACATCACAGCGGGAGCATGTGTGCCTGTGGGCATGATCTTGGTCTCTCCATGAAGCAACTGTATTCAGTCATGCAGCCTCTGCTATGATGATCTAACCTAATCCAGTCACTTCCTAAACATTTTTCTGAACATCGTAGTGGGATTATGTTTCCATCTTCTTAATCCATTAATTTTGGAGCCTGGGGGGCATGAGCCATCTTTAAACCATAGCAGAAAGATGGCAAAAGTGGCTACCGATTCTCCTCTGTTCCTCTGGGTCTGGGCCTGTCCTTAGCACCCTCATAACTTTTTGCGTCGGAGTGTCAAGAGGTGGAGCACAGATGGTGAGGAGGCTCTGCGGTGGGGGGCATGGGAACTCTTGGTAGTATCATCTGCTCCATTTTGCTGTGAATTAAAGTGTTCTAAAAGGTAAAGCCTACTAATTACCGCCCCCCAAAAGCAAACTCTGAAGCCTCCGGGGGCACTTTCGCCAGTGGCGCTCTCGCCAGTGGTGCTCTCACCAGTGGTATTCTTGCAGAGTTTTTGGAGCTGGATAAGGGAAGAGATTGCCTATGGGCAAGGATAGGGCCAGATCCCATCTCTGCCCAGAGTGGATCCTACTCACCCCAAAAATCCATACCCCATATTCCACTTCTGTCCAGTCCTCTCTGCAAGGGCACCGCGGTGGCTTGCACTCACCACTGGAGGCACAGTGGATATGAATATTTTATCTTCTCTCCCTTGTCAACACCCATAATATTGCTTTCCATAAATCAATTTCATTCAAGCACTCTGTTCAGGATGTAGCATCCCTTTCTGCATTTAGTTCTTTGATTTGGTCTCTGGTCTGCCTTTATGAACAACCCGACTCGCTGAGACACTTCAGGGCAGCGACACTCCGATAGCGAGAGGGCGGCTTCCTAACTTGGCGACTTCTCATCAACCTTATTGCTTTTACATTAAAATAATCATTTCAGCTAGGGCGGCTGGAGCTGAGCGTTAGCCGCTTAATTGCACCCACCTTTTAGCCCTCTTCTCGGAGATTGATTCTGGGGCTTTCTTAGCATAACACATGCCAGGGTTTGTAAAAGCAGAAAGCAGCAGTCCTCTTAACCAGAGCAGCAAAGCCAATTGACGCGTTTCTCCTGTTAAATTTACTGGCTTTATTGAAAGGTCTTTGGGGAGTTGCTTGCTCATTAAATACACCAAATACAAAATCTCGCTTAATGCAGTATTATCTTGGTAATATAGAAGACTTCCCAATGCGAGCTCAGAGAGATGAAATTGTCAACGCTTTCAGGAGGCCACGCCAGCAAAAGCTCACTTGCCTGTACAAGCAGCTACACTTCCTGTCTGCACTTGAGAAGCTTGTTCTGCAGAATCTTCTCCCACGTGTCGCCTGATACCCATCATGCTCTAGGTCAAATGTGGTCCAAGGGGCGACAGTGTCCAAAATTATAGAGAATTTGATGTTGGATCTTTTCCCTAACTTTTGGAATTAAGAAGTAGAAAATGATTTAAATACAGGCCTTCTGTGCAGCGCCTGTCTTGGCTTCCTGTGGTGGCCAGAATAGGGGAAGGGACAGTGGGTGTTTCTCCCCACTTCAAGGTGCTGTGATACCCCAACATGAGTGAGAACTGAAATATGTGTCCCATTGAGTTAGAACCTTGCTGTGACCAGCTGAGTCTGCTTCTAGCTGGTCATCCTACCCAGTGGGTGAGACTAGGACACCTGCCCAGGACAGACAGCGTGCTGAGCCCCGGGGACCCTCTCTTGATGTAACATGCTAACTGAGTGACTTCCTAAATTTGAGCTATCAGTTTCTGTCTGAGTAAAATCAGGTGCCTTTCCCTCTGTTACAAGTTGGGCTCACAAAAGAAAAAGATTCCATCATTTTCCTAAAAGGATATGGGTCAGTGAACAGCGCAGAAAGTCTTGGGTAATTTTAACAGAACAGAAATAGAAGGGAAAGCCCAGAGTGAGGCAGGGGAAAGGAAGCCTGCACACATTTGGTCAAAGGAGGAGTAACCAGCTCAAAGGGATGATATGAGCACAAAGATCGGGAGGAGCTGGCTTGACGGTGTTTTGACTGCTGGTTGCTGAGGCAGATGCCTTTGTCCACTCACCCCCCCCATCCTTTCTGCCCCTTTCAGGACACTAGTTCTGTTCAAGCTTGTAGGGCAGCTGTACAGGGGACATTAATTAGCACAGTGTCCACGTGTTAATCTCTTTCTTGCCCCTGACCGTCCAGACGGAGTTGGCCGCAGAGCTTGGAATAGATCCTCTATTGCTCTGCCCTTTGCCTCTGTGTGCCACCTATCTGATGGACTCTGAGGTGACCTGCCCCGAGTGGGAGGTGTTGGAGTCTCGTATTGTTAATTGGCTCCACCTGGAAGATCAGCTTATCTTTGGGCATTAGGGTTTTGCTTGGAACTGGCAGTGTCCCATGCTGCAGAGGGTGAGGCTTCCGTATTCTGATGGGGCCAGAACACGAACTCGATTGATCAATGGACATGGGCAGAAAGGATGAGGGTGCAGGGAGCAGAGGACAGAGCTGTCACACAGTCCTGCCATTCATTGCTGCGGTTTCTCTCCACCTCAGGAATGGCACAGCCTGGAGCGAGATAATCCCTCAGCCTCGTTCCTGAGAGGAAGCTGACGGGCAGAACAGAGCAGCAAGGACTCACTTCCTGCAACACAAGTGGAGTGTGGACAGACTAGATCCTTACTGCAAGTTGGCAAGACCTGTGGGTGTTTGTTTTGGAAATGTAACTCGGTAAATACAGACACACATTGAGATTGGAGTTCTAAAGAAATGTTTAAAAATCAAGACATGCAAAATCGTGGCTGTGGCAATTGCAGCAAATGGGAGGACCAACGCATGACAGCAGATGTCAGAAGTGCTGACCTAGCAAAGCAGGGGGTTAGGGAGGTGAGACCGGAAGTGTGCTTTAGGCAGAGGGAGTTCTCTAGAGTCCCAGATTGGGGGATCAGAGTTTATTTGGGAAATGGGAATCACAGGAGTCCATGGGGAGAATGAGTGATGTGAGGTGGGAGGGCAGGCTGATGACTGGGTGGGTCTCTACCTGAAGTTCAAGAACGGGCAGGAGCATTCGGAGTGGAGAGAGGACACACAGAGCATGAGGGATTGAGATGCCAGCCAGGCTGGTACATGGAGGATGGCTTGGGGAAGTGGAGGCTAGGAGAGGCTGAACAGAAACCAAGAGAGGTGGGGCTACAGGGAGGCTGGGGTGGTGGTGGTGAGTTTTGGGGCTCGGTCTCTGCTGGGGGCTCAACAGCGGGTTCTGGTCTGCTCTGGGTGTAGTGGAGCTGTGGTGTGGCTTGATGCCAGGCAGAGCCCAGCCGACTGGAGGCCTGGTGAGCCTCCCGTAAGGCTCTCCAGAGGCCTAGGGAATAGGGAGCAGCAGGTCACGCTGCACTGTGACACCACCATCTGTCTCTGCCGCCAGAAGAAGGATGAGCCATCCTGGGTCCCCACTTTGCAAGAGGCTCTGTATTCACCCGCCAATGGGCGGGTGGTTCTCAACTTTGCTGGGCCACAATCCCTTGGCAGGTGAAATGTTTTTGAAATGCACGAAGATGCAAAGTTGCAAAGAAAGCCAGTTTCCTTGAAGCATAGTTATTAAAAAAATTTTTTTTTTAAATTGTGACTCAGTGAGGTGAGCCCTTGTTACATGTGACACAATAGCTTCCGGCAGATCTGGCAACCTCTGTTGTCTGGACACAGTGGCAAGTATAGGTGCTATTTTGAGGAGTCTGCGACACTGGTACATTTAGGAAAATACATATGCTTTCTCATGGTGACAGGCACTGCTGTCATGCATTGCCCACATTTGTAATTTGAAAGAGTGGCAGATTTTACTTAGAGGTTAGTGAAAAGAGAGATGACATTTTTTTTCCTATCCAAGTTCATGGACTTCATGAAACAGAGCCTCAGTTTCCCCATTCAAAGTGTGGGCTACCAGGGTGACTCCAAGGGTGTTGGGGGAGTGGAAAACAAAGGTGGCACCTCATTTAAAGGCCTATGGAACCATCCAAGACCAAGAGGAGGCACCAGAACAGCTCGGATGGGCAATGACCCAGTGAGTTGTGTCTCTTCTCCGCAAGCTTCGCCCTCCCTGCAGAGCCCAGGATGCCAGATGACAGCTTCCATCAAGGCCCCCCCACCTTCCCTTCCATCCCTTTTGTCCTTCCCACTCGGTCCCAGGCACTGATGTCAAGATGCTTCCCAACTATGCTCGCAGCTCTGGAGAGAACACTCGCCAGTCCTCACCATCCACTCCTCATGCCTCTGGTAAATGCATCCCAGGTGAAGGCAGCTTCCTGGGGCTGAAGGACTGACAGGAACAAACCTAGGTGCAAATCCACTGCCACAACCAGCTCAGTGTTCTGACCAGTGGAAGTGGTGGCTTGAGCTGCAGGCACTTCTTGATGTAGACACTCTCTGTGGGCAGCCCCAGCCATTGCAATGGCGCTGAGGGGGAGGCGAGGGGCAGGTTGCAGTCTCACCTCTGCTGCTGGCCTCCTGTGTGGCCTTGAGCATCCATCTAAGCCCACTGAGCCACCATCCTTCTACCTGTAGAATGGGCCCACATGTACCTGTCATCTGCCTCGGGGTACCAGAAACCTGCAGTCCATAGCAGCCAGACCACCATGTGCTTGCTACGTGACTGCACTTCACCACCCAGAGCTTCCTTTCATCCTCGAAATGGGGTCCTGGTATGCCCTCCTCAAGGGCTGTTGCGTGAATTAGAAATGCACTTGGGGGCTCATTCCAAGTGTCTAAAAGGCAGCAGACATGTAACTCTGGGTACACCTACCTTGCCTCTGCCCTAGTCACATCTCTTCTCTGTCCCAGACCTTCCAGAGGTTCCCGTCCTCCTGAACTCCTCACGGCAGCTGACAATGTCCTTTGTGACATGACTTTCTCTCCTCTCCTATGTTTTTTTTGCCCTGTTCACACTCTCCCACACTAGTTTTGAAGTACCAAGCTTGTACCTACACAGGGCATTTGCACCTGCTGCTCTTTTCAGAAGTCTTCCCTGATGTGGCCACGCCAAGCCCTTCTCAACAATGAGTTCTGATCTCCTCAGAGCAGCCTCCTCCTAGCCTGGCAGCCAACCCGCCTCATCGGGATGGACACTGGGGAGAGACAGGAGGGGTGAGGCGGTGGGCCTCACAGCAGGCAAGAGACAAGCGATTGATGACCGCGGAGACTCGCTGATGGTGCAGATCTACTTTGTTGCGGAAGTGCACAAGCTTATATAGAGAGGATCTGAAGGCGGGGTAAGTATAGACTGATAGGGGTGAGTCTGATGTGATTGGGCCTCTAATGGAGGATGA
>NDGN011255490.1:0-11197 GCA_002564285.1 Tympanoctomys barrerae | reverse complement strand
TAAAATTATGGAAAAAATAAAAAAATTAAATTAAATTAAAATAAAACATTTCTAGTTAATTTCATAATAAAATGCACATAATTTCAGATCATAAATAGACTAGTAAGTCCTCCAAATAATGTTATTTTCCCCAAGTTTAAACTCGTAACAGCAGGTTTGGTCCTAGAAATCTACCTTGTGTGGCTGGCCTACTGGTGGGCCTGCAGTCAAGATTTGATGCCCAAAGTAGTTAAACCTAGTTAGCAGGACTTCTTCTAGACCCTGCTTCATGAGAATTACTTATTTCTGCTGGGTGCTACCCATCACACATTAACTTTAACACTAATAACCCACTGAGATAGACATTGCTATCACTGTTGTGTAGACTTACAATTTTTTCCCACAAATATTAAGAAAATGTCCAGAGTCTTCAACTAGTAAATAGGGTATCAGGACGAAAATTCAGATTTCTCCCTCACAGCCATGTTTCCCCACTGCATTCGGGGACCTCCCTGGGTACAAGGCCACATGCTGTTCATTACAGGACAGACAAGAAGAACGAGACAAGTTCCCAAATAACCAACTATTTCTGCATTCTCCACTTTGTGCTACAGTCAGAGCTTCCTATATCCTCTTGTCATAACTCTCCCATATAACAGTTGAGTGATGAATTCGGTGGAGGAATTCACAGCAACTTTTTATTCTGCCCTTTACCGTAGCTCATTAGAAAGATCCCACAGCAATCCTTGAACATTTATAAATGTACCTTAGAATACAAAGGTTAAAACAATGCTTCCTTAACCTACTGCATTAAATGAGTTTATGGAGTTTATGATAAGCACTTAACTGGCTAAAAATGGAAAGAACAAACAACCCCTCCTTGAGTTAGAGGGAGGGTACAAAACTAAATAATTTGATACTGGATAAGAAAAGCCAAAGCCCAACCTGGGAAAGATTAGGAGTTCTGCACAAGTGAACTTCTGACTCCCAAACTTCTCATGTTTTCACTTGGAAACAGATTCCCTAAGAAGCTCTCAGAAATCACAGCCAGGTCTTCTGTCTGGAAGAAACAGGACTGACAAACAAAGCAAGTGGGCCTTGAATTCTTAATCTCTGTGAGAATTATAACATTGTTCCCAGTTCAGTGATGGCAAGAAAGGAAGGGACATAAAACAGCAGTGGGAGGAACATGGGAAGCCACTTTACTAAATCAATATTCTCCCTACCTAGCTCACACAACAGATAGTGAACATTTATAATTCTGATTTATCTATCAAAAACACTGGTTGTAAAGCCTTGCCAGAATTTTGAGATGCTTATTTGTCTTGAGTAAATTCTCCTATAAAACAAATACTCTGAAAAGAAAATACACCATATAAGGACCATAAAGTTACTTTTAAAGTTCTATGGAAAAGGAGAAAAAGATACTCCCCCTAATTAAAAAAGAAAAACACAAACCTACAGGCACCAAATATATTACTGGAAACAAGATAGCAACTTTACTCTTCAAATTAACATAGATCATTCAAATTAACAATTCAGGAACAATTTTAATACAGTAATTTATAGGAAAATTCAGCATGGCTGTGTTTCTGGTTGTTAGTACTAGGTCAAGGAGGGCAGTGGCTTTGGTTTAGCTCCAGTGATCTCTCTCCAAAACACCAACTGCCCGTGTCTATTCCTGGAATTGCTCTGACCTCCCTTGTATGTCATCCTCTCACACACTGCAATGCACTACAAACAGTGGTAATTTGTGAAGCAAGTTCAAAGATCCCAAAGTAGAAGACACTGTTTTCCTGCATCCTACCTACTGTAACTAAAAACTGGGAATTTACTGGAATTGAGGATTTATTATGAGTCAGATGGCTGATAGCCTTTCCAACCAAAACATCTGCTCTACAAAGGCACCACTGCTACAATCCATTTCCTCTTGGATCTGGAGAATAACCAAGTAAGAGCTTGGCCCTTTCCTTAAAGACACAGAAATTTCAAATGAGAAACGGAATTAAAGCAAATGTCTACATCAATTTTCAACTTCTACTACTTTCTTAAACGATATTAAAAACAAGAATATTAATTTTTGGACATTATTAAACTGCAGTCCATTCAGTAGAATAACCAAGGACTTTACCAGATTGTTCAAACTTCCATTAGCACAGCTGAAATCAGTTCTTTCTTCAGTATTTTAAAAAAGGGACATTCACTATCAAACATAGCAGGAAAAGGATCTCATTATTCATTCAACACCTACTTACTGAGCACAAGTCAGGTGCTGCTAAGAGCAAGTAGGGAACAGATAAATAATGGTCCTCTTTTGGGAATTTACCTTTCAACATGTACATTGTAAATAATAAACAAGTAAATCAAACTAAAAGCAGTCTTCAAAATATTATCCAGTCTTCAAAAGTTACAGCAGGTAGGACACAGAAAAACAATGTCTTCTGCTTTGGGATCTGTAAATTTGCTTTACATAGTCTCACCACTCCCCGTGTGCTGTGGTGTGTGACAGGATGAAATACAGGGAAGTTTGGATACTTCCAAACATCTATTTGAAGCAATGATCACCAACTTTTTTTTCCAGCAACTACAAAGTACTGAGATAAATTTTAGAGACCAGATCCTCACATAATGGTTCAAGTTCTAGCTGAAAAAGATATATCCCTGGATCCTACCCTTGGGAATTATGATTCAGTACATGTAAGATGACCAAGGATATATGTACTTTTAATAAATCTTCTCAGGGACTGAACTGCACAGCCAGGTTTGGGTTTTACCACACTAGAACACTGACCTACAAGCATTTAAAGTTTTATTTATCAGTAAAAAAATTTGTGTTTCTCATCAATGTTTATCTACCTAGTTTGTTCTTGTTCTGCATTCATATTTTACACTACTAGAGACTGAAGCCAGATCTTCACACTAAGCTATATTCCCAGCTCTTCTTTCTTTCTTCCTTTCTTTTTAATTATTATTTTTTGATATGGGGTCTTGCTAAGTTGCACAGGCTGGGCTGAACCTGCAATACTCCTACCTCTGTCTCCCACAGTATGGGGATTACAGGTGTATGCCACCATACCTGGCTGTTTATAAGCTATATACATGAAATTATTATATTAATACATGATGAACAACATAAAAGATGCACAAACAATAGAACTTCTAAGACAGTGAAATAAAATAAATATAAACAAAAAGGGTTTTTCCCCATGACTGGGTGGCCTCCACTCAGCTGTAGCTTCCTGCCTGGGGTGGGCTCATCACTGGGGACAGGCAGTAGAACAACCACTGGACTGGCCCACTGATGTACAGTTCGGAAAGAAGGACTCTGTGTTGACCTTCACACTCCTCCACATGCTTACACTTCTAGCACAGATACAGAAAATTAGACATAAGAGCATTACAACTATAATCATCTTAATGACAACAATTTGGGAGGCCCTGCCTCACTCTACTTGCCAATCTATACCTGCCAGTTCTTAATGGCACACAGGGAAAACCCAACTTGAAAAACAGACCTCTGTCCTGGGTTCAGCAGTCACAACTCTTCTGCATCATTTGTTTCACTCCAGTGAATATCCCCTTGCATATTAGATCCTAGGCAATGTGGTACTGTAGAAAGATCACAGACTTTGGAGTTAAGACTAATGAGAATCATGGCTCCACTGCCTCCTTGGTAGGTCAAACCAGCTGGATAAGTTACTTAAAGATTGATAAGCCTATTTCCTCTACTGTAAGGTAGAAAGAGTTTTAAAACCCCCAACAATTATAGTAGCCACCTGTTACCATCATCATTGCCACTGTCGTCCCAGATCATCTTCAACTATCTATCTATGGACAACAAGCTTGGCACTGTTCCCTTGGAAATGATGCCTATTACCTTCTTTGTGTGTGAACTCTGTTGGAAAATTCTGATCTGTATGGATCTGTTTCTTGTCTGGTCCCTGCTGTCCAAGGTGAGTGGGTAGTAGCACAACTCCTGCCTCATGGAACACCCACCTTCTCCCATCACCACCACCACCACCACCACCACCTCCCCTAGCTAGGCTATTAATATATTCCCTGGGCTTTGAATTCAACAGCATATCTTATGAGCCAATAGCCCTCACTTGCCCTTCCATTTGGTTTCTAATTTCCTAGCTGTTGCCTCTGCAGGCACAAAAATCTCATTCAAACACCCTCCATGTGATGAAATCAGTCACTGAGTTTGGCAATTAGAAGGAAATATTTTAAAATATATATTCATAACTTTAGGAATAGACACACACACACACACACCCCAATTGGAAGAATATTTCAGGACAGTCCTATGATTTTTTTTCTTGTCTCTCGTTTTCATTTATTACCTTTTCTTTTCAAACAATCATTTACTTGGGAGAGAGTACAGCAGTAATTGATATGACATTAGAAGCATTACGCTTTTATAAGAATAACAGGGATTCCAAGCATGGCCAAGACACACACACACACACACACACACACACACACACGCTAAGACAATTGTAATACTAATTTCTACTAATGACAAGAACAGGTAATGTTTAATTGTTTAATCAGTCATGTATACCTGTATCTGATCTGGTAATCTGAACAACTGTTTTGAAGACCATATGTACTACAACAACCATTGTTAGTTTCTTATCATCTTGTTTTAAAATTCTGTATGATTTCTATTGTTTTTGTCTTTTTTTATTCTTTTCTCTTTAAAATAAAAAAATCATAAACATCCAAAAAGAAAAAAAAAAGAATGTTTCAACTAAGTATTAAAGTCAGATAGTCATTTTCAGGAGAATCATACTTCTTAAAAACTTTTCCAAACTCTATATATTAATATGCAATGAAATCAAAACACTTTTTAGGAATCTATCTCGGAGCCTGGACTGTAGCTCATTGCTTGACCTCTCACTTAGCACGTGTGAGTCCCTCAGTTTGATCCCCAACACCAGAAAAACAAAACAAAACAAAAATTATCTCAAAGAAGGTAGAAAACAAGCCAAGAATCAATACCAAACTAAAATTAAATAGGCAAAAAAAAATCCCTTAACAGCAGAACTAAAACAAGCTAAGTACATACATCTGTAAGACTGTAAATTAGAATATAGTTTTTAATTAGGATATTATAAAAGTGGGTTATACTCCAATAAATGTAGTTACTAAATGGAAATATTAAAATTTGTAAGTGGCATTAAAATTCAACTTTCTGAGAGTAACAAGGAAATAGCAAACCTGAACAGATAATTTACAGTAAAAAGAAATATCATTAGGCATTAACTTTTAAAACGTCAATAATCAGTAAATTTGTTAGAGGATACATTTCTATGTATTTATTTATTTATTTTTGGAGAATGTTTTTAAAATTTCCAAAAAAGTTAATACATTTTTTTCAGTCTACTTCATAAGGTGAATATAGTTGTTTTATCTATCTATCTATCTATCTATCTATCTATCTATCTATCTGGTACAGGGTTTTGCTACACAGCTCAGACTTGTGAGGACTCTCTTGTCTCAGCTTCCTCAAAACTAGGATTACAGATGTGAGCCACCAAGCCTGGTTTCCATGGCCAGCTCAGTGCAGCGCCCACACAGCATTGGTTACTGGGGATTGAACCTATGTCCTTGCACTTGCCAGGCAGACACTTACACCACCGAGCTATCTCCTCAGCCCATGAACACAGTTTTTTACTTCCAAAAATAGACAAGATAATACGACATTTGAGTATTGCTCTAATAGCTAAATAAAAACCTTCATAAACAGAAAAAAAGACCATGCTAAAATATTTTTCTATTTCGAATCAGCATTTTTATTCTTGGACTACCTACAGGACAAAAAAAACAGCATAATTCATCACCTGAGGAAAGAAAGGATAGGAATCATATCATTGATACAGTAAGTGTCCAGAACACTGAAACACTATTTTAGGTACTTTGGCAAAGCAAACATACCATAACCAGGTTGTTGGGATGTCTCCAAGAGAATTTAGGGATGTAGTTTGTAGTACTGGTAGACTTAAGAATTTGGCATGAGACTCTGAGCCCAGAAATTCAAATCCATTTAAACACCAATTACAGAGCCATAGTATAGGGATAGGTGACATTATATAATAAAAAGATATCTCATTAATTTAATATGCATAGCTATTTAAGTACTGAATACTCTTAAATTTGTATGGTTAATACATCATTTCCCTAATATGTTATTACTTTATAATCACAAATCATAGTCACAAGGAATGGAATGTTCCAAAACCCTAACATCAGTGTGTTCTCTAAGGAAGAGAAGGAATTAGAACAAGGTGGGGGGAAAGAGGCTGATACACCAATCCCACCCTCAGGATAAGCCTATCAATGGGAAAAATGGGAATACCAAGAGTGCTTAATGTCTGTGAACAACATCCTGCAGCATCCATCTTTACTTTCTGATAATTCAAAGTTGGCTAGGAAAACAAATTCTTTATATATATGGTGCTATGGTGCTGAGCTATCTCCCCAGCCTCAAATCCTTTATTGTGGATAACATTGAAGTAATTGCAGTCAAATTTTGACTTTATAACATTCTTTTTTCCTAATCTTTCCCTAGCTTTGATTTTATACATTTTATACATGAATACATTCAAACACTCTAATATTGTTCATCTGGGATCCATTTCGCCTCCTGAAGAGACTGTCACATGTGTACACCATAATCCATTTATTTACTGTCTTGAACTTTCATGGGGTAATTTGATTCTTTTACTTCCTAATTCTTAGAGAAACAAGAGTAGTTATATGACTAAAGAAACAATTAGGCATTAGAAAGATGTATTAAAAAGTATAAGAAGAAATGTTATGTTTTATATATGGTGTATTTCTTTCTACATAACTTTTAAAGTTACATGATTATGGAATGCAATAAAATCAATTTAAAATAATTAGTGTCAGCAAATGATATTAGTAAAGTTACAGTTTAAAAATCCATTTGAAACCTACAAACCTATATACTAGGGACCACAACTAGCAAATGCAATGGAAAGAGACCCCATCTAAAATACTGATAAAAATTTAATTAAGAGGGTATTAATTTAAATCAGAAAATTGGAGGATTATTCAGAGATGACATAAAGTCTGACAGTAGAATTAAAGAAAGATGGAGAAATATAATTTGCTCCATGCTGGGAAATCTAAATATAGTAAAGATGACAGCATTCTCTAAATTATTATGTAGATTTAATAAAATACTGATTTTACAGAACTTGATATTAGAAAAGTAGGCAGAAAATACCAAAGCAAAAACACTGAGATTATAACAGTGATTTCAAACTATCAAATTGTAAACTGTCTCCAGAAGAAAAATTATTTCTTAAGAAATAAAAGGAATTAGTCACAATAGAAAAAAAAAACTCAAAATAGAATTCACATACAAACATAAAGGATAAGAGAAGCTAGAAGTCCTATTGTAAAAGGAAAAAGAATTGGTGAGCAACTGGAGAGCAAACAGTAAAGAATGAAGTTATGCTAAAGAGTGCAATAGAGGGAAAACACACACAGAAAACTGGCTGGCATATATCCTGCAATTATCAGTGATAAACACCATTATAATTGCCCCCCCAAGGCAGAAAGCACATTCTCAAATACTTTAAAAAGAAACTCCTACACCTTCAAATAGGTAAAATACTAAATATCAAAAGGACAAAGAGTACAGAAGATCCAAAGTGACAAATGCTAAATGATACAAGATTACTTATGCAGCATGTAATCAGAGTGAATAACCAGATTTACTTGAACTAGTGGTCTAAGAAATGAACCAGGAAAAATGGGCAACTTGGCAAGGTAATGAAACAGCATTATAAGTTATCATTCCAAAACTGTTAATTTAGCAAGGAAAAATGCAAAATAACAGAAAACAATCAGACCAAGGTTGGAAGACAATAAAACTCTGATGCTGTGTCCCTCATTCCCACCCATCACCCAGGCAATCTCAGAACTGCTTCGTGGGTCTTGCCTGATTGTTTATGGTCAAAGATTCACTTTCTACATATTCCAGTAAATGAACCTGACTTTCATTTTCTTGTCCCTGGATCCTTTACTGACAGGCATCACAGCTCCCCTGTAATTGTAGCCCCACGTGATCCATACTATGCTTTTAATCAATTATTGTAAACAAAATCCTTCTGCTACCTTGAATCGTTTGTCGTTACCTAGTACTATTACCTTTCTGGATTACCATTCTACCCAAAAATCAGTTTATTTTCCAAGAGTTTTAGGCCTAACTCATCCCATACTAAATAGAGTTTTGATCAAACATGAAGAAATAGTTTAACACTGTTGGAAATACAACAACTTCGTTTAATCTTTTAATTAAAGATTCTGAATGCCATCTGAAAACATATAACAACCTGTTCTTATTCCTTGACAAAATAATTCTACCTTGAGGAATTACTCCAAGGAAATAATCCAAAGAAAAACAATAGGAATTAGCACATGAGGTTTAAAGCAACACTATTACAAATAAGAAAGTGAATGAGAAAAGAAGAAAAAAGAAAAGGAAGAAAGAAGGAAGGAAAACTTTAAACATCTAATGTTATGAAAATGGCTGATAAAACTATGAAACATTAATTGAATGTTCTACAATCACTAAAAAATGGCAACTATGTTAACCTTAAGTATATGGAAATGGTTATGAAGAATATTGGAGAGATAGCTTCCAGATACTAGAAGTGAAAACTAGTATTTGCTTAACTCCCACAACCACAACAAAGCCTAGAATATTTAGTATACTTTCTGTTATTTTTGCCAACCCATACCTACTAAGGAAAGTTATCTCTTTATTTTCTGTGGTTTTTTTCTAGCTAAATAATACCTGAAATTGTTGCAGTCTTGCTATTTCTAAATGAGAATATAAATATATGTTTCCATGCTTTGCACAACTCAAAATATGCAGTTCAGTTTTTAATGGCATCTTGACAAGTGTAAGTTCTCCAATCTTTGCTTTTCCTAAGTAAGTCCTCTGAGGCCATATAACTGGTCATCAAACTCTGAGGACTCTTACTAGGTTCAAACCAATATTGGTCCTCAACCAACAGAAGCCTGGCCTGGCACATGAGAGGTTCCCTTTCCACTAGTGAACAGTATAGGAAAGCTATGAGGCAGAAAGGACGAGGAGAAACTGATTTGACTCTAATCTTGGTCTGAATTCAAACTCTATTATTTAATGTCTGATCTATGAAGTATTTAAGTTCCTGATTCTCAGATTTCTCATATGTTAAAAGAGGTCACTAATGTCTACTCTTGTGGACCACTGAATGCCTAATATTTAACAAATTCAGCTCTTCCATTACCCACATGTGGATCAGACTCCACTAATCCTGCACAGCCTCAGCACATGCGGCCAGGTGCCAGCCTACTTCTCATGGGAGAGCCTCTGAAAATCAAATCCAGTGCAGAACCTCAGGTCTTTTCACTATGGTGATGGATAAATTCCTCACTCACAGGACTCAACCCTGTTCCCAACATTTCTTGCATGACCTCAGAAATGCTCTCCTGACAGTGAAATCCTTTGAAATGGATCCCATGGAAATAAACACCACTGCTACACTTGGTTCAAATCTGCATTATCTCTTAAGTTTGATTTAACAGTTCTACTTCTCCCTCTGGAGCTACAGAAAGTAATTCTCTGTTTGAAATGAATCCCTTCATAATATCTAAAAGCAGAAAAGTTCTGTAAGCCACTTCATTTCCTGTACCAACAGCCCTGATTCTTTAAACGTAGTTGGCAGAAATTCAGATCACTCAATAGCATAATCACCTTCCCTTGTTAGTCTTCCTCACTTACATGTCCATTAAGATGTAGCACCTGGAGACAGCTGTCAGAACAATCACCTTTGTTCTAGAAACAATACTTCCATTAATGAAGCCATGCAGTATGAGATTTCAGGCAGCTGAGTCCCAAATCTTTCCATCTGAACCCTAAATATTCTAGTCTTTTTCACAAAAGATATATATATATATATATATATATATATATATATATCCCCATCACCTGCTTATTTGTATGGCCAACTGGTTTTTATAAGTTAAATAAGGATATCAAATGGAATATATTGATAATTTACAGTTCAGTAAAAAATAGTTAATAAACCAAGGGTTTTAATACATGTGTATAGGAGAGTACAGGATAGTATGTGAGCATGGAGGAAAAGCCCCTGAACCAGGCTTGCTCTGTCAGGCCACAAAGAGGGATGTTCTGGTTATGACATCCCTAAAGGCTGGCTTAACTCCTAGCTCAACTTCCATGTCTATAAAATGGGAAACTACTTTGGAGGAAATCTGTCATTGAAATTACTCCTTGGCTGAATTTACTTTTTCACCTGTTAGTCCTACTGCTGGGAATGTGTCCTACAAATATACTGCAAAGATGGGTACAAATAAAAATACAGATATTCACATAATGGCTTATAACATACATAATGCCCATAACAGATTGTACTTTTCTATTCTTGCAATGTTGCAGACAGAATTGGCCATGAAGAGCTATTCTGACCTCATGGTAACCAGACTTTCTTGATGAACTAAAATTTATAGCTGATTTAGCAACATGTAGATTAAAAATGCCAAACCAAAGAATGATTGATAAGTTTTATTTGTAAGAGCCAGAGAAATTATTATATATGTACCATACATTCAAAGTATGAATTGATTAGACACAGTTTGTCCAAGTTGGCATAATGAGAAAAGTAAGCTATGTTTAAATTTTTCTCAATAGTCCCTGTTTTCAATCACTTAACCTTCAGAAACAAGGAAGAAGGGCTTGTATTTATTTGCCTTTTGTATCTGTATCTCTCTGACTCTAAGAAAAAAGCTACCTCAAGTTTATTACTATTTTTCAGCTCCACTATATTCTTCTACATTCTCTTGGTATTCAGCCACAGGTTGATCAGGGTCTAAAGCTAGAAGGAGCTTTCTAGATAACTTTTAACATCTTCAATATTTTAAAGATAGGTGAAGACCAAAGATGAAAAGTACCTTATCTAGTATCATCCAACTAATAAATACTAGAGGCAAAGATGGAATTGAGATCAGATTCTTCTGGACATACAATCCAAAACCCTTTTCCCCCCATGCGCTGCCCTTTCCTATTTAAGTACAAGAGAACTTCAAAACCTGAGCCACCAATGCCTTAAACATCACCTATCCATCTAGTTAAAAGACTATTAACCAAGACAGTATTGTTTTCACATCATGTTAA
>NDGN011255460.1:0-11865 GCA_002564285.1 Tympanoctomys barrerae | reverse complement strand
GCTGTACGCAAGCTATTCTAGTAGGTATCTTGAGGAAATAAGACACACAGGTAGTCAGTTTGCTCCCACAGGATTTAGAGACCAGGAAGCAATAGCAGGGAGCAAGCACAGACACCAAGGGGAAGGAAGACCAGCCCCAGTTCTCAGAAGACAGCAGGCAGCAGGCGAAGGAGAGGGGCTTTCACCAGGAGAGGAGACTGCGGGGAAGGTGGGCTCTGAACAAGGCCTTAAGGGATCAGTAGAGATGGCATAAAGTGGGTGAGAAGGATGGCAAGGATGGCCCTACCAGGTGAAAGAGGAACCCCAGGGTGAAGGACGGCAGCATCTGCTGGGTGCCTTCCACTGCCGGGGCAGGACTGAGGGCTCTGTGCATTCTGAGTCATCTGATTCTCATCCTGTTCACATGAGCAGAAGTCGATGAGTGAGACTCAGAGAAGCAAACTGATATGCTCTGGGACCCAGAGGCAGCGAGCAGCAGCACGGGCCTCTCCTGAAGACTGCGCTGTGCGAGCCTGACTTCCACAGCTCGCTGCAGGGCATGTGTGGGACAGAGGCAGCTGGTTGGCAGTGGCCCAGGCAGTGGGAAGGCCAAGAAGGTTGGCATCACGGGTGGGCAGCAGTAAACTCTGGAATGAAATGCTTCCCCCTGCTCGAACACTTTACCCTACAAGTTTGTTTTAATGAAAGTCTGGGCAAAATGCTGGCATTTACCAAGCCTGGCCCAGCCCTCAGAGCCCTCGCTTTCCAGCCCTCAAGGCACTTGAGTAACCTAGAACCCAGCCTGGATCAGCTGGAGCCATCCTGCGTTCCTCTCAACTCCACACGATGAGACTCCTGGCAGGCCAGGCACAGATGGAGCAGAGCCTGCAGGGATCAAGGCAGCCCTCCAAGGAAGTCGTGGCCCCGTGGGAGGCACGGGCAGGAGCGCAGGGCTGTGCTGCACACATCTATGGTGGGGAAGCCCCGGGGAAGACATCACGTCCAGGGCTGGGATGACAACACCCAGCAGGCAGTGTCCGCATGACCTTATCCTGCACTGCAAGACGACAAGCTGTCCTGCCCACCACCTGTGCAACTACAGCCATTCAGTGAACAAGCACCTGCTCCACACAAGACCTTCCGTAGACTGGATAGGCTGAGCGCTGCACTTCCTCCAGGGATGGTGTTGGCTTCCATAGTAAGACATTTCTGGGGACACAAAGGAAAGGCCCTGCTTTGGTCTTTCAGGGACCTCAACTGCCCCGTATGGAAAGCCGTCCCTTATTTCCTTGTAGAGCGGTGCTGCGTGTTACTAGAGGAGCAATGTCCCCTCCTAAGGTCAACAGCCCATAGCTGATTTCCCATCTGCAGATACACAGACAGCAGCATTCTCCCCCCGAGAAATCCTCTGCATTGGACCTAGCTCCCTCCTTAACTTGCTCTACAGAAAGAGGGATGTGGAAACTTAGTTCCAAATAAAACAAGTTTGTGGGATGGAATGCAAAGGAGAGGAAGCCTTTCTACTAATAGCAATATGCAGAAGTAATGTGTTGTACTCTTTGGCAATAAGCACTTCACAGGACACGTAGGCAGGTGAGGGCCTAACCGTCAGCTCTCAGTGCAGTGATGTGCAGTGTCAGCTCCTTGCATTGTATTATCCCAGAGCTCTTTGCATATAGCAGAAGCCATTTCCAAAATGATAATAATAATAATAATAATAATAATAATAATAATTTCACCAGTATCTAAAACATCAACCATCGTCCACTTGTGTGAGTAAGGCAGAGAAGCTGTGCTACCGGGAGCAGGACTTACAATGGTCTTTTCCTTAATGAGAGCAAACCGACTGTGTCATGGTGACCAGTGGTCCCTTTCCCAACCTGAGGTGCTGATAAGAATCATAAGCTCTTAAATTAGACATTTGGCTGTTTTGTTAAAAACCCCAGTTATTTCAAAGAAACAAAAGCACCAGAAGTTCAATAGTCTGGTCAGCTATTTGATATTCTGAGTTTCATTGAAATAGCCCAGTTCTTTTTCAAAAAAGGAGCTGGACGTTGGAATACTGCTCAGCAGTGCTTTCCATCGCCCAAGACATGCCCCCTACAAATGCGGTTCTAACGCAAGTCCTCATTGGTGCTGTCTGCTGCCCTCTTGATATGTTGTCATCCTTGCTTGTAGGGGTAAAACCTTGCTGTATACAATGATACGTCAGGCGAGATTGGTTCAGCTGCATATAACAGAAAATCCAGATTAACAGTGGCTTACATCAGATGAAGTTTATTTTTTCCCAAGTGTAAGAATTCTAGAGCCATGTAGGATGTGAAAGGCCAGCAGCGTCACAGCACCCGCCCATCCCAGGATTTAGGCTCCTTCACCCCTGTGCTTCACAACTGTGGTGCATGATTCTCAACTCTGAGGGCACACAGTTGGTCTAAGAAGGCTGCTGCTGGAGCTCCACCCATCACGTGTGTTCTAAGGAAAAAAGCGACTCCCCAAACGTTTTGTCTCCTTCAAGGAGCCTTACCGGAAGAGCCTCTCCGTAGTTTGCCCGATATTCACTCACAGGATGATATCTAGGCTCGAGGCATTTTAAAAATGCTGCCATCTGTTAGGCAGCTACCAACTCTGGTGTTCTGCCATTGAGAAATGGCAAGAGCACAGGCTCTGTGGAGGTCGCTTGCAGTCTCCTCCACGACAGCGATGCCTGAGGACAGCTGAGCGCCCACGGGCTGTGCGAGAGACCCTCGGCCCTCACGCAGGGCGATGCCTGGCGGGCGCCCAGGTAGACTGCTGGGCAGCGACCTCAGAAGAGAGGTCGGGCAGGGCTGCCTGGAGACGCCAAGGCCATAAAGTCGGGGTTCTTATGGCTACAGGAAGGGCTGGCTTTAAAGCTGGGAGAAGGATGAGGATGCCTCCCAGGAAACCCCAAACGTGACGTCTGAGAAGCAGGCGAGGTCTCCCAAAGGAGCCAGGAATGCCAAACAGTAGGCAGGAGAAACGGTGTCCCGAAGCCAGGTAAAGAGCACACTGAGAGGAGCAGCGGGGAAACGACGGAGGGGCCAGCGCACGCACCAGCTCAGCCGAGAGCTGCGGCACGAGGAAGGGCGTTGCGCAAGGCTGAGCCGCAGCGGCACGGCCGGTAGTGGTGGCATGCGCCATCGTCGTGGCACGCGCCCGTGGTCGCGGCACTTTGCGAGAAGAGGCAGGCAGATCATAAATTCCACCGCAGCCTAGAAAACAGCATTTTAGTGAGACTCCATTTTTTATTTCTAAATGAAAAATAGAAAAATGGGGCTGGGGATGTGTGACAGTCCTGGGCTTAATCCTCAATAGCACCAAAAAGAAAATTATATCAGAGAGCGAGACCCCCCTTCCCCCGGGCTGTGCAAGGGCCGCAGCTCTTGGTCGCGATGAGGCCGCTGACCAGCTCAGGAGCACGGCTGTGCGGCCAAGGACCGGCTCGGCGAGGGAGGCTGACCCGGCCCGTGCTACCCTGCGCACCCCTGCAAGTCACTGCAGTTGGCAGCAGAGCGACGGCAAGGGAAGCCAGTGAACTAGGTTCCTACATCTTCAGGAAAGAGGAGGGGCCAGAAGTCGCTGGGGCAGCGCTGCTACAGGCCTTGGCTTATGCTTCCAGGAAGCAGGAAGGAATGGTCTGAAAGCTCTAAAGGGGCACAGTGTTCGCGATATGCACAGAAACGAGCAGCTGCCGCTCAAGGCCTGCAGGAAAGGGGTTTGCAACGATCAGATGCCTTTCAGTTGTAACGAGAAAGCAAGGAGCATGCTCAGAGAAACAGTTAAGGTGTAGGGGGATCGCTGACCTCAGGGCTCAGAGAGAGAGACCTGTCTAGAGCCACCCAGAGATGAGGGTCCAGCCGCGGTGGGCGATGGGGAAGCTCTGTCCCATGGAAAGAGTGTGGCACGTGGTGGGGGAGCAGGGTGACAACATGCTGAATCCTTACTTGGAGCTGGCCCCGGGAGCAGTTTGCAGCAGAAAACTAGGTTCTGCTTTATGAAGAAGGTGTCCCTCATGAGCACCCACAGAGGTACCACAGCTGTGGAGGCAGAATGGCCTTCCTCAGCAAAGAGACAGGGGCTCTGCCCAGGGCAGAAAGGCCTTCAAATGGCTGCCTATTACACAGCTTGAGAGGGCCTCAAACGGCAAGGTCAAGAAATTGTTTTAGCCGGGAGATAGCTCAGCGCATGAGCACCTGCCTGGCCAGCATGAGGGTGACAAAGCCGTTCCTTCGGGCGGCATGTCCCACTTGTGCCCCAGCACATGCCCTGGACTGCGTGTGGTCCTGCAGGTAGCCTGGGGAGCACTCTGCAAGTTACCTTTCTGCCCTCATCAGCAAAGCGGGGTGCGCTGGGCAGACACCATTTCCAGCACTGTGTTATGTTTCACTCATCCCAAGTTTACAGCTTCACTCCTCCGGTCCAACTCCATGACCAGGGGATCTTTCTGCACAGAGCAGCTGCACTCAGCAAGGCTGGGCCTTGCCCACACTCAGCTCTCAGCCCCTGCCTGCAGAGATGTATTCTTGCGGGCGCCTTCCTGGGGCTGGGTCTTGGGAAGACAGCAGCCTTGTCACCGTACCTAACCAGAGCAAGCAGCCAGCATCAGGTCTGTCCAAAGGCCACATCTGCTGTGAGCCAAGCCATAGTCTTCCTGAAAACCAGGACCAAGGAATTCTTCCCATGAGAATACATCCAGCTCTTTAAATTTCATTGCATCTTATTTTTCTGATCTAAGCTGTCAGCAGTAAAGGCAGGAAGATAGGAGCTGGCAACACAGACAGATTTTGCCACGTCGCATATGGGGAAGGTGCTAAACGGCAGCAGAAGGCAACTCGGGGGTGCTTTTCGTGTCTATTTCTGCCATTCCTAGAGCTGAAGATGCTAACTTGCCTTCATCAGTCAAACTGAAATACTGTTATTATAAATTAATAATTCACACACATGACACTTTCTGCTTTAAAAAAGCAAGAATCTGTTACATCAGGGGGCTGAAATGTTCAGTTATGCTTGGTAAGGTTCTCTTATAATTAAATCTGAAATAAATGAAATCATCTCATGTTGGTAGTGGCCCCCCAGCTTTGAGCTAGGTACTCGCCTCAGGTGTCAGCACTTCTGTAGCAAACACACCTTTCAAGTCAGATTTGTAGGTGCCAGGTTACAATTTAAACTTAAAGACTAGAAACCAAAACAGAAATTAGGAACTCAGATTGGGTGTTGACTCATAGGCCCGTGAGGCCCAGGTGACACCAGGTGATGTATGTGAATGAAATTACGGCTGCTGCTGCGTAAATTTTAACCAAATCTAAAACCCTTATTGTCCGCCATGACATGACAGATAACTACGTAATGTGTAGGTCCATCACAAGAAGAACTGTTTTCTTAGGCTCTTCCTGGGGGGTCCTGGCTCTCAGCCAGTGCACACTCAGGTAGCTCCTACTATTTTCTATGCATTAATCTTATGCACAGATTAACGTCATAACCTATTTGTAGAGATGAACACCCAAGGAGCGAGTCTGGGCAGACTGACTAGAAGGCTTCTTCCACCTTGGGAGATCCTCAGATTAAACACTGACAGGTTATGGGGTACAAAGCCTGCCCCATCAGGAGCATCAGAGTACACTCATGCACATCGGACTTACCCACAGAGGCTGCAAATGACAGGAGCATGCCTACAGCTTCTGGCTGGCAGGCGCTACCTGCTCAGAATTCCAAACCTGAGAATCAGACCATCCTCTTTTGAGGCTTTCTTTGTGTGGCAGTTTGTATCTCTGTAGATGAGATAGAAATGTTCAGAAAATCAAATTCCTAAAACAATAAAGCAAGTGACCTAAGGTGATTTTTAATACCAACTTCAAGTGGAGTCAGCCTCAGCCAAGGGCAGCAAGTTGGCCCTTTCCCTGCAGACCTACAGCCTATAGTCCCGTACCTGCTGCAAAATATTTTGGCTTATAAAATTCCAGATTGACTAGACTTATTAGATATCTTCTTTAGAAAAAAAATTTCCAACTGGGTGTAGGGTAGACACCTATAATCCCAGCACAGGGAGAGGCTAAGTCAAGAGAATTTCAAATCTGAGCCTCGTCTAGGCAATTTAGCAAGATCCTTTCTCAAAATTTAAAAGAAGAAGAGTGGGGTGTAGCCCAGTGCAGAGGCGCTAGGCTCAAGCCCTAGTACTAGGGGAAAATGAACTATTAAGATAGACTTTAACCATAAATACTGTGGGACAGAAAATGTAACCCAAGGAAAGCCCGGCGGAGTCTGGGCAGTTCTTGCAATGTCCTCTGGGATTTCCCCCCTCTCTGCCCACTTCCCCAAAGTCAACTCAGAATAGTTTTGTACAACAAAGAACTCGAGCACCCCTACCCCACCCCATCATGGTTTGCTTAGTGTTGCCTGCTCACCAGCACCTGAGGAACCAGTGTAGGGACACATCCACAGCAGCCTTGGGCTCCAGGCCCCACACAGTAGTTGAGAGAGGGTAGTAAAATATCTCTGGGCCCCTAAGACTCTTGCCATGATGATGCAGATATTAGGGTCTGCCAGGGAAGAAAGGGACCTGGACAAAGTGCTCTTCAGGGTAAGACACCTACAGCTCCTTGAAAAGGATATGACAGGTAACTAAGGGCGGAGCCTTCGGAGCCCCTAGTGCTACTCTGGGATGCAGACGCAGCAACTAGAAATCAGGAGAACAAGCGCAGGAGCCACTCGAGCCCTGGAAAACTGGGGGAAAGATGAGTTCAAGGTGAGCATCAAAAGGACTTGGCAGCTAGTTGGATGTTGGTGACGGGGAGCACTGTAGGATGACTGGGGAAAATTACAGTGTGGAAATCACTGCGAGAAAACAAAAGAAGGCAGACTTTGGGGGACACTGCATTTGGGTTGGGAACACCCAAGGGAAGTTGCTCCAGGTCTGTGGGAGAAGAGGTCTGGGCGTAGGGGCCAGGGACAATCAGGGTAGTCAGTCGGGTCCTCTTGGGAGCAAATGAGGTGCAAGGAAGGAAGTGTCAGGAAGGAGCCTGAGAAATACCAACACCAAGGGTGCCCTGGAATCGAGACAGCATCCAGAAGGGCAAGGACTGCCGAATGCCACTGCAAAATCAAGTCACATGCTGACCAGGTTCCATGGAGTGCTGCTAGGAGATGCCAGAGGCAGCTGACGTGTGAGCCACGGAGTCCTCACGGCAGGGAGGTGCCAGCACAGTCAGGGCTTCTAGCTGCAAGGTAGCACCCTGGATCAAGGAAGTTCCACTCTTGCTCTCCGAGATTCCATGCCCACAGGAGGTCCTCCATCAGACCACAGCCCTGCATGCTTACTCTCCTTCTGCTCCAGGCTGTGAACTCTGCAAGGACATCAGCAAAATCTACCTCCATTCCCAGACTACACAGCACAGCAGTGTGCAAAATTGTGACGTGTGCTGGCTTGAAGGCAGGCAGCTCCCAGAGAGCTGATTACAGCGACTTTACTGCAGCCTTGGAGTGCACACGAGCCAGGCAGTATTCTGAAACGCTTTCTGAGGAACCTAAAAAGCAGCAGGATCCCCTCCCCAGGGAAGACTGCCCTCTGGAGGGAACTGCAGGCCCATGGGCAGCACCCAGGAGAAGGCCATCCCTGGCGAGAACACTGGATCTCCCACAGGGGCCGCGGGTGTGGGTGTCCACAGAGAAGTCCTCAGACAAGGCCCTGATGAGCGAGACATAGCCCAAGGTCTCTCTCCTGCCCACAGCAGTGCCCAGCATATCTTCTATGCTTGCGCTTCTGTCTCTGCCCACCAGCTTTGCTTTGGGAAAGTGTAGAAGTAGAACGACTGGTCTGCCCCTCTGCCTTCACCTCCGGAGGATAAACCCTGGATGTATCCCATTGTCTCCTCTTTAGCTGTAGAGAATTCCTAGAGCTTCATTAGTCACCCCAGCCCCACCAGGGCCATGAGCTTGGGAGGTGCTGAAACAGTTTACTTTGGGTCACTGCCCAGCAAGAAGGGGTTCTAACCCCAGCTACGTCCCTAGACACATGGACACAGGTACACACCGAGCCTCTTAGGTGTTACAAATGCAGCAGTGAGCAAAAACATTAATCCCTGTCCTCATGGGGCTTCTCTGCCAATGGAACACAACAAAAATCCCACAGTAATAAGGCTACTGCAAATTAGATGGCGTTAACTACTGTGAAGAGGATACCTGGGACAACAGATGCTAGAGAGGGAGGCTGCCCAGAGAAACTGCAAAGAGAAGCTGACATTCGGATAAGTATTTACAGAAAGTGAGACAGTGACCCCTGAGGACTTTTGAGGAAGAACACTGCAGGTAGGAGGGCAAGCCAGTGACATAGGCTGAGAGGTAGGACAAGCAGGTTCTCAAGAAGCAGTGTGGAGGTCATAGTGGCAGGGGCAGAGTGACCAGGGACAGAAGCCAGGCTCAGCGCAGAGGGTGGATTTCACTGCAGGGAACCTTGGCAGCAGGGTAAGGACCTTGACCTTGACTTTGACTTTGACCCAAGGGCCACTGCAGGATCAGGCATGGCCAAGGAGTTGCATGATCTGATTTTTGGATCTCTAAACATGTTAGAAAGAGATGGGCTGGGGGGACAAGGAGGTAAGGATAGAAGGGGACTCACATCTGCCAGGTGGTTCTTGCTCCTCATGCTCACCAGGCCAGGGCTGAAGGGCTGGCGGGGGGAAGTGGGAAGAGCTAGAATATCTGGGAAGTAGAGACACCATGGTACTCTGCCTCGTGGAGTGTGAGAGAGCAGGCAGCACGACCCCGGCGGCTCTGTGGCAAATCTTGTTGGAGTGACGAAAAGCTGTCCCTGAGACCCTGCTTCCAGAAAAAAGGGCAAGGAGCAAAGGAGAGGAAAGGAGGTACACTTTCCTTTTTTAAGCTATGTGACAAGCCTTGAGCTTCAAAGAAAGAGACAGGAAAGGCAGGACAGAAAAGTCAAAAACAGGTTTTCAAGACTTACTTTCAAGTTTTCCCTTCTGTTCATTCTTTTTTTCTTTCTGTCTTTCTCTCTGTCTTCTTTCCTTCCTTCCTCCGTCCCTCCCTTCTTCCCTTCTTTCCTTCCTTCTCTCTTCTTCCAAACCTGGTCTTTTCCCCAATGTATATGTGTGGTCCCTCTTCCATCTCTTCTGTGTTGCAAGTTCCAGAATGTTCTGTGGCACATGGTGTCATCTGATTGCGAAGGGTTCCTTTTGTAGCGTGCCCAGTTCAGATTGGTGGGGAAACGTGAAGCGATTTCCAGGGCTGTTTCACTTTGCTAATACCAGAACTAAAGCCAAGTTCATCCCCTCAAGGGAGGAGCCCCTCCCAAGCTCATTTTGCAGCATAGCATAAGGCCTCTGTTTTATCCAGAGTGCTTTGGTCAAATGTTTGGTTGTGTTTTTTTCTAAATTCCCTCTCATTCATGCCAGGCCCTTACGCTTTGATCTCTTCCTTCCACACCTCTTACCACCCCTCAGCACACAGCCTTCTAGGACACTCAGCTGATGCTCTTGCAAGTTTCAGAACAAGCTACACTATATTAAAATTATGTACTAGGTTTTGACATAGGTGCCTCACGATTTGAGCAGTTTGCTATTTCTGCAATCTCTAAGTATACATGTATCTCTAACTATATAAAAATACAACACCTAAAAGATTTATCCCACAACAGCAGATATTTTTTAAGGATGCCTTAAAACACTCCTTCACTGACCTTGCAAAGCACCCAAAAATGCACAAAACTATGCAATTGTTTGTTAGACAGACCTGTTCTCTATGCCCCCCTTAAGACAACGTGGGCTCTGTCTAGAATTTGGAGCTGCCTTTGGAGGATTCCTTGAAGCACAAGTCCTGTGGGCTTAAATTCCTGGTGAGTGTCGTTTATTCTCAGTCCTGCCTGTGCATTGAAAAGTGTGAGAACAGCACCAACAGTCCGCAAGCAACTCAAGAGTGCATCGTCCTTGCTCTGCGATTTTGTTTGTTTCTCCTTCGCCTCTTATTTAGAGTCCTCCTAATGCCACCAACTGTGATAGGCCTTTACCCACATCATCTCACTTAAACTTCACACTTAACTAGTGGCCAGTGCGCCATCGGAATCCCCTTGTACAAGATGAAATCTGAAGCTCCAGTTTATGCAGAAACTTAGCGAACATCACCTGGCAGAGGCAGTGCAGGAGCTGCGGCTCAGGCTGAGGTGCACCAGCCTCCCGGTCGTGTCCACTTGACCTTAGCAGCATGCTGTCCCCACCAGCCAGCGCTGCTTGCAACACATGCCTAGTCCCAAAGGTGCCATGTCTCCCTACGCCAAGCCACCGAGGGCCACACTGATGGTCCCAGGCTCTGCTGGCTTCTGCCCCACTCCTGTCCTGGAGATGGACACACACAGTGTCTCATGTTGCTCCCTGTGCTGGCCCCAGGAGTGGCCAGCAGCTAGGGTAAGCACGCCTTACATTCATGTCCTGCCCACTTGCCTCAAAGAGCACAGGAGTGTGCTGAATCTGTAGTATTTCCAGCAAATACTGGGTCTGCCATGTTTTATGTATAACTGCTGTCCTTCTGGAGAGTAATCTTCAAAGGAAAATTCTCTGTAGGCCATGGAGCAGCCACTGTCAGCAGTTGGCATGCAAACAGTTAGCAGGTCATTTTAGTGAGAACAAAGAATGTTGAAGAGAAGGGGTGAAGTGAAGTTAGCGAAATCTGTAGAGAAGACAGCTCTCAAACCAGCCGCAGCTGCCTGCCTTGCTGCTGTGGGCTAGAGCTCCACCTGTAATATCATAGAGAATCTGAGATGTTGCTGCAGTGAGAAAAGCAGTGGCACATAGCCCAGAAAAGCCTCCACGGTGTGTGAGGTGGAGACCCCCGAACTCCATCCCGAGTCATTCCCCACCCTGTTCACGTAGTCGTTCCCTGGAGAATCTTGAGGACTGGCCTTGTGGCCCATGCTGTACTAAAGGGTGCTTCCTGCAGGAGTGGGGGACTGTGTCCCTACATGTTTTAGGGTTCTTCTTCTAATAACTTATCTCTGGCACATCTTAGATCTGAAAAGATTCTTATAACCACGAACACTATGCGTTCAGCTGATTTCCAGCAAACCCTGGGTCTGCCATGCTTCATGACTTTGGGACATTATTTGGGTTGGGTTACTACTTCAGGTTTTATTTCCACAGGCTTGTTTCCTCTTTGGAATCTTTTCCTTTATTACTGTTTTATGTATAACTTTAAAGTAGCAAATGTTGAACATCCTTAATTCATAAAGCTCTAGGGTGACCTAACGCTCAAAATATGAGCCTGGCGCCACAGGAGGATGATTTTGTTTGCAGAATAAATCCCAGGGCCTGCTTGGTCCCCTCTTGGACTGGAGAGCACATCATCAGGGGCCTCTTGGTGTCTAGCCCGTCTTGTGCCCTGAGGTCCCTGAGCACCGAGTGTCACCCTTGCTCCTCGTCTGCGTCCTCAGAGCAGGCGCGATCGGGCCCTGCGGGTGGCTGGCGCCCTGCTGTCTGCACCCACCAGCAGCCAGTCCCAGCACTCGGCCTCCTCCTGTGTCCTTTCTCTTTTCTCTTTCCTTCTTTGTTCCTTTTCCACCTTCCCTTCTAGCACCTGGATTTTCTTCCCTTTCCCTTTTTATTCCCATAATTTGAAGAATAAGTGAAAACAACCGTGCTCAGAATACCTTCCAGAATGGTGAGCCTCGCTCTGGCCTCCACATCCCCTTGGAGGGCCACCGTGCCGCCGCCTCACCCTCCTTCTCATCCCCTGCAGTCTCTTTTGCTCTGTGCCGCGCACTCCCCTTGGGGACATGCTCTGAGCTGTGCAGGCATTGCCTAGACCGCGAGGCTTGCGTCCAGAGGCTGCCCTTGTGAACCAAGGTGTCCATGCTTGTGGCTGACCAAT
>NDGN011255364.1:0-11038 GCA_002564285.1 Tympanoctomys barrerae | reverse complement strand
TTGCCTTGCTCATCTTTTACATAAAACTGTATGGCTTGACAGTGTCATGTTTCCTAGCTCTTTCAACTAACATTTTAATGATTGTTTTTAGGATGATTATGGGCTAGCCTGATAGAAGACAGCCCCAAAGGCCTCCTACCCCCAGACAAGAGGAGCTTATACCTGTGCCCAGGCTCTCTATAGACTTCATCCAGGTGCTCACAGGAAGACTCTGGAGAGGGAGTCCAGGAAGCTATCCTCATGAATGCCAGTGTGAGGAGGGTACCTACCTCCTCTTGGACCCACACATCCCACAGAATCGAATGCTTTAGCTCCCAGACAAGGGCTGGCCCCCATCCCCATGACTCTCAGATAAGATGGAAAACTCATTCTTGTTAGAGCAAAAGATAATATCAGGTGTGATGGGGAGCACACACCCAGCCTGTTGCTTTGCATTTGCTAGGCTGACTCAATGCCTGCCACCAATAACCAAATCAAAAACAAAATGTACCTATTTCCAAGGAGAAAAACTATTCATTTTACTGTGCTACACACCATGGTGGAAATTCAGTGACAGTGTGAGACACACAAAAAATAATGAAAAGACTCATTTCCAAGAGACAAAGGAATCAACAGATCAGGCTCAGAGGTGACCAAGATACTCCAAATATCACCTAGGGAATTTTAAATTAATTGCAGCTCATAGGTGAAAGTTTAGTGAAAAAATGTAGACAATATACATAAACAGATATGGGGGCATCTCAGTGGAAATGAAAAGTATAAGAAAAAGTCAAATGAAAATGTTAGAAATAACAACCCTAAATTTTTAACTCCAGTAAGTCCAAGATAATGGGGTTCCTTTGATCATCAATCAGTAAACTTGACACAGCTGAGGAAAGATTCATTGAACTTGAAGATAAGTAAATGGGAATTGCTGAAACTACAGGAGAATGAGTAAAACAAAACAAAAGAAAAACTCTAACAGTGTATCCAAGAGCAGGAGCACATGGTTTGACATTGCTGTAACTGAAACCTCAGAGAAAGAACAGGGAGGAAATTCTTGAAGAGATAATGGGTGGTAATATTTTTAAAGTAATGAAAGACATCAAAGTATAGATCAAGGAAGTTTAGAAAACCCCAAGAATGATGATAAAGATGAAATAAAGCCCAGAGAAAAACTAACAAATAGCAAGGAAACCACACTGATCCACATTTAAGTGACTCACTATTAAAAATATTCAAAGAGACAGTGTACTACTGGTGCGAATGCAAACTAATGCAGGCACTAGGGAAATCAGTAGGAAGATTCTGTCCCCAAACTCGGAAAATGGCCAAAGTAAAGGTAAATTTAAGTAGATATTATTTTGTTTTTCATTTATGTTAGTTTTTCTTTTCTTTTCTTTTTTGAGGCAGAGTCTTGCTATGCAGTTCAGGTTGGCCTTGCATTCCCTGTGTAGCCCAGGCTGGTCTAGAACTCACGGCGATCCTTCTGCCTCAGTCTTTCAAGTGCTAGGGATTACAGGTATGCACCACCATGCCAATATGCTTAAAAGCATATTGATTGTGTGATGCAAAATTGAAATAATGTATTTTTGAGCATGCTATATGCACAGGAAAGCATATGCCAGCAGCATCACCAACAATGGGAGGAAGGTAGTGGTATTATCCTGAGGTTATTGGAGTCTGTATGAAGTGACATGATATTATTTGAAGGCTAATGGATAGATCTCTGGTAATAATTTAAAAAGCATTAGAGAGGCAGAAATTATTAGCACACAGTGGAGGAAAATAGGCAAAAAATTCAAACGACGTCTGAAAGTCTCGATGCTTTGGGGGAGTTGGCGAGAGGTCTGGTAAGATGCTGACTACAAAGAGAGTACCAGGCATGAAGAAAGGAAGCCAGAGGCCAGCCAGCGGCTTAATTGTGAGGATTTTATACACTTGTCTAAATGAGTGACCAACATTTTGAATGTTTAGTAAAGTTTCCCACCTACTTTAGTAAAATAGATTTTGCAGCTGAACGTATGACACCCTTTGCGGATTCCACCTCCTTGAACAGCAGATGTGGCTTGTGATCAGCTTGTCAATGTCAGTCTTATGAAAAGGTAATTTATGTCATTTTAAACTTTTGCAGAAAGGGTGGTTCCAGCGTAAGCTTGGAAGGTATTTTCAGATGGAAACCTGCTCCCAATATGCTGGGTGCTTGTGGCTTATTGTCATGGCTTGGATGGGAAATAATCCCAAAGGCTCCCATGTTGAGAGGTGGGGTTTTGGAAGGTGACTGGATCGTGGAGCTGTTGGCCTTTCCCTGGGTCACTGCACAGATGAGTCTGTTAGGAGTGGGAGAGCAGGAGGCAGTAGTCCTTGGCAGCATCCGGAAGGGCATATCCTGTTTCCTCTACTTCCTGGGCACCATGAGGTGAATAGCCACGTTCCACCACGCCCTCTGCCCTGGTGCTGACCTCAGGCCTACAACGGTGGCCCAGCTAACTGTGCACCTCTGGAATCATGAGCCAAAATAAAAACCGTCCCCTTTTAAGCAGTTTTCCTTAGGTATCTTGTCACAGTGATGGAAAGATTGCCAGTGTGTTCAGTCCTTCTAGCGTACCTTGTTGTTATGTACCACAGGATTCTGGGCTGTGCAGTCTGAGTGCACTGTACCTGCCGCTCAGCAGGAAGCGCTGGAGCCAGCTGGAAAGTCCTCCATCAGTGGCTGCTGCGGTTACCTCCAGAGCAGGCACACAATCCACGCTACGCACACCAAGGGAAGGCCCAGTGCTCGGATGTTGTCTGAACATGGGAGTTTCTGACACTGTCCAAACACATGCTGGGTAATGAAGCCTAATTCTCAGGTGAACACACCTGAGAAATGGCGAGAGCGAGCTTGAGGTCACACTGCAGCTCCAACAATCTAGGTCATTTAAGCTGAGAGAGCACCTTTTTTTTTTTTTTGTTGTTGTTTGTTTGTTTAACTAGATCAGGCCTGGCTTTGCAACTTAAGCATTGTGTGTGCAGTTCTAACAGCATCAGTTAATTAGATTTTCCTTCATTTCAGTTTTTTTTCCTGTTCAGAATCCTCCACACTTTTTTATTCCCTTTACTCTTCTTTGGCATCATTTGTAGCCTTCTTCTGGACTAAAGGTCAGTGGTCTCCCCATTTTCTCACAGGTATCACTTATTCCAATTGACATTTACACTTGAGTAAACCTTAAACTTCTCTGACCTTTTTTAAAAGCTAGATTTTGAAGAGATATTTTTTTCTGTTTAAAAACAGTACATTATTGTTTCTGTTCTTTGTAAAAGGCCACATAGTTCCACCCAGTTGTGTGTGTGTGTGTGTGTGTGTGTGTGTGTGTAGGAGTGCTTTGTGTGCCTGTTTAGATTTGATTTTTGCCCCTTAAAAGTGTGGCTTTTTGAGGCAGAGTCCAGCTATGTGTGCAGTTCAGGCTGGCCTTGGGCTCACTTTGTAACCTAGGCTGGTCTCAAACTTGCAATGATCCTCCTGCCTCAGCCTCCTGAGTACTGAGATTACATGTATTCGCCCCCATATCTGGTTTATCTTCTTTTTCCACTACAGTGTGAGATACAGATGTTTTATAGAAACATGGGGACTATGTTAAAAAATTAGCAGTTAAAAATTATTTAGCCATTTTCACACACCATCCTTAGTCATGTCATATAATAAGGGAATAAATGAGCCCTTAAATGTCCCATTTAGGGTTGAAAATAAAAAACAACAGATGTATGTATGTGAGTGGTGAAATGTTGCTAGCTAGAAGTTGGGAGTCTGACCTGCTTCATAGCTTCTGTTCAGCCTGACAAAGACAGGTTTAGGCCTTCCCTCAGGCTGGTATTGGAAGCTCACAGGCAAAGTCTGTGTAAGACACTGACTCAGTGTCCACCTGAAGGGTTGCTCATGAAAAACAGTTCAGTCATCTCTCAGTGATTCTAAATTCCTCTTTCCCCTTGGGGATGGTGTTTTCCCCCTGACTTCTTGTCCACTGCTTAGCCCATTTGATACTCCCTCCCTAGGGGCCTTTCTCTTCTGTTATGGTTTGTTTCTAGTTGTCCACCCAAAGCCTCATACACCCAGGGTGTGGCTTCCAGAGTTTGTAATTAATTCATGATCCAATACTGGGATTATGGGTGGGTGTGAGTACTACCCCCACACTGGGGTGGATAGTCTGAATACAATGTGGGGAAGGAAGAGAGGCTTGCTGGCCATCATAGCTGCTGCTCCTCCCTTTGCTCTTTGCTGTTTTCTGCTGCCATAAACAGCTGCCCTCTGCCAGGTGCCACTCAGCCTTGAAGCCAGCTGAATATAGACTGAAACCTCCACTAATGGTGAGCTAAGTCTTTCCTTCCTTGACTTTTAAAGTGTTGGATATTGTGTCCCAACAATGAGAGAAAAGTAACTAGGACATCTTCCTACACTTCCTGAGGCTGAGTCCAGTACAGGCCCCAGCCAAGTGCTCTGCTCACATGATCTCACTTAGCAGTTGCATCAACTCTAAAGGATCTCTGTAAGGTGGGTGTGACCAGTGGATGTGAGGACACTGAGGTGTGGGAGGTAAGAAGGCGCTCTGGTGCCGTCAGCTTAAGAGAGGTAGAGCCAGCTTATGCGAGATGGTGAAGGGAACTAATGACAGATCCCTTGGGGCAGAGCCCTGCTGCTGAGAATGCCCTAGGCTGGCATCTGAAGGGCAAGGAAAGCATGAGGCCCTCAGCCAAGCCTGAATGGAGATACAGCTTTCAGGGTTTAAGAACTAGACCTCTTCATGGAGTTACTGATGTCAGGAGCACACAGTTGAGCCCTCCCTCTGTCATCTGTGGCATTCTTGCAAAAGGGCCACCTTATGGGGCATCATGTAGCCTTCTGACTCTGTGTGATAGAATTAACTCTCTCTCTCCCTCCCTCTTTCCCTCTCTCCCTCTCTTCTTCTCTCTGTCCCTCTCTGTCTCTGTCCCTGTCTCTCTGTCTCTCATGTGTTTCAGTGGTGGGAACAGAATCTAGGGCCTTTGCCATAAGCTATATCCCTAGCTACCCACTGCTTTATTTTGAGACAGGGCCTTAAATCACTACATTGCCCACGCTGGGCTTGAACTTTCCATTCTCCTGCCTCAGCCTCCCAGAGTTCTGGACTTTTAAGTATGCCCATGCTTGGCTCTGATGTTGGGAACAAATTCTGATACTAGGTTGGTAGCAAAGTGCTTGCCATTGCTGGTCCAGAAGAGACTTTGAAACTGTTAGTCCCCAAGGAAGCAGGCCTTTGGAGGCCAGAGGAGAGATCACCCATGGAGAAGCCTCGCTTTCCTAGCTGGACCTGGAGATTCTCTCCATGGGCGCTCCTCTCCCATGGAGACAGGAGCACATCCAGGTTAGCCTCTGGGCATGGACAGACATAGGATGGCAAGCCATTCAGCATCCGTTCAGAAGGCTTGGGTTTCTACGCACGAAACTAAAACTTTTCAAGGTTAGATAGGAATTCCTCCCACAAGACCTCCACTTGGTCTGATGTAAGATATTTAGAGAAGCTTATTTGTTTTCTTAATGGAAACTTGGAGAACGTGTCCTGAGTGAAGATTGGCAAGAGCATGCTCTACAGTGGCTGGTTGGTATTTCACAGCGGGCTCTTGTCAGTGCTAGAAGCAGTTGTGTCCTAAATGCAAGTAGTCCAGGCAGACACCCCCCAACGGTACAAATAATACGAAGAGCGAGTCTCTCTGGAGTTTTGTTTAAAGGACTTAAAGCAAGAGAGGATGCCTCCATCAGGTTAGCTCTGTTAAAACAATGCATGAGTGAGGGAAAATATTGCAGACGTGGTTTCATGACATGCTGCACTGACTTAATGAGCAAAGTGCACTTCTGATAGTAACAATGATTTTGCTCGCATTCATGGAAGAGAGGTTATTGGCTGTTCTCTCCCTCTCCAGGGACTCTCTTATGGATGGAGATATTATACACAGCAGACAAAGCACACATCGTGTTGACCTTCTTGTAGTGGATAGCATTAGATGTGCAGCACTCTCTGCTTCATGGGACTAGCGACTGGGGAAAGTGTCCCCTACTAGAGGCTAAGTAACTTCTGGGCCCTTGTTTCCACCACCAACAGAGAAGTAGTGTGGCCACTTCTGACTGAGGGTGACAGACTGATTTTTAGGACTGCAGAATTTTAAAGTAGTCTAAATTAGTCCTCCCGGATGAATTGGACCTACCAGATGGTTTATAAAACCACCTCGGATGCTAAGAGTCATCCATTTTTCAACTGTGAATGTGAGAAGCACGTAGCTTACAGGATTCAGCTTTAATTTTAATTTATTTCAGTGGAGAAAGGACCTAGCCCAGAAGTGAGGGTAAGCTCGTCGAGGGCGGAGATCTGCAGCTCTGTATTTTTCTGTATCTGAATGATAGTCTGTCATTCATTTAGCAGTGATTTCATCCAACAAATATTTAGTGTGCCCCTGTAGGGGCCAGATTGTGTGCTAGCCACTGAGGCTACGATGGGGGTCGGGGAAGAGGTGCAGCCCCTGCTTTTATAGAGGGTCTATTCTAGAGGGAGTGAAGAGTGGAAAATCAAGAATGTAGTACACAGAAATGAATGGAAGAGGAGAGAGACTGGATAATAGCTGTGAATATGTACTATTTTGTGTAGATAGATTCCCAGATAGAACATTTGAACAAGGACTGCACGGAGCAGGAGAACAGCTTGTGGGTCCATGCAGGAGGAGTGTTGAGGACCGCGGAACAGCTGGTGCAAAGGCCCTGGGGTAGGACTGAACATGGGATGACTGAGGCAGCATGAAGGTAAGAGGGCAGGGCAGGTGCAGGGCAGGCATGGGGCAGGTGGAAAGGAGTCTAGAGCAGTGGGGAGGAGACCCTGCCCCAGGGCCGGGTGCCTCACAGCACAGTACCGTGGACCCAGGAGTGATGGAAGCCCTAGGAGTGGAGGGACGCAGGCTGATGGACACTTCAGAAGCATCTTGAACTGCTTCACACAAGGTGAGAAGGGTGCCTGGAGATTTTAGAAGGCCACAACGCACAAGCTGCTGTGGTTCTGGTGACAGAGGGTGCTGGATTCGATGGGGAATGTGGTTACTTCTTAGTGGACAGCCTCTCAGTCCAAGAGCTGCTCAGGAAATGGTCGGCATTCCCACTCACCCAGCCCCTCCTGGCTGCCCCTCGCAGGGTCTGTAAACCCTGCGCAGTTGAGGCAAACACGCTACCTTCCCCACTTTCCTTGTGCAAGAAGTTTCAGGTGTTTTCATTTTTTTCTGGCCACAAACGTGGGATGACTTCTCAAAGGCTCTAGGTGTGAAAGCAAGCGTGCTGCCTTCGTGTGATTTACAAAATGAAAACTCTTTTCTATTCTAATGTATCTTTTGTGCTTGTTGTTTCAAAAAGATCACCTGAGTCCTCTTATGTAGTATTTTAAAAAATAAAACCTCTGTATGCTACTTTTCCAAGCGGCACAGATTCACTCCTGCTCCGCCATCTGCCTGGGCTGACCATTTCTCAGTCCTGTTTCCCAAGGGGGGGGCAGCCAACTGGTTTGCAAGGGTCAGCAGCTCTTCCCTTCCACCCGCCTCCCACATGAGGCTCAACAGCAAAGACAGCTCAGCTCTGGAAGCAGTTTGGGAAGCTAACCTCTGTCATGTTGTCTTCCTCATTTTGTAGGTGTCTGGGGACAGGAAGACAAGGTCTGGAGAGTGACAGAGGTCTCTTTAAGGGACAGACAGCAGATTGGAAGTATGGGCAGCACTGGGACAGTTGGAGGTCACAGCTGTCCAGATCCCAATTTGAGCTGAGTTGCGTCCCATAGCGTTGCATGAAGGGCAGAGAATCTCCAACTGATTTCTGTGTCAGAGTCACCTGGCAGGCTTGTGAGGTGATGGGTTTCTGGGCTTTAGCCTCAGATTTTCAGATCTAGTCTAGCTGGTCAGAGAGTAAGGATTTACATTTTTAGCGGGTATCCAAGTGGTACTTGCTCAGGGCATCTGGCTTTGAGCCCTGCTGATCTGCGTTGCTGGGGACAGGAAGAGGCCTTGGCCGATGCAGGCGACTCAGTGGGCCGTTTCTTCAGTGTGCCCAGTGAGCACCAGGGAATCGGAAAGAAGCAGAAGCCAAGTTGGGTATGGGGTATGCGCCGGTGATCCCAGTGAGGGGTGTGAGCTGGACCTCAGCCTGTGTAATATAGCTGCTTCGGGGGACCCCATCAAAAAGAAAGAAGAAAAAAAGAACAGAGGAGGAAGGGGTAAGAAAGAAGCATAGAAGAGGGGAAGGGGGCAGGAAAGAAGAGGAGGAGGAAGAGGAGAAGGAAGAAGAGGAGGAGGAAGAGGAGGAAGAGGAGGAGGGAGAGGAGGAGGGGGAGAGGAAGCGGAGGAAGAGGGAGAGGAGGAGGAGGAGGAGGAGGGAGAGGTGGAGGAGGAAGAGGAGGAGGGAGAGGAGAAGGAGCAAAAGGAGGAGGGAGAGAAGGAGGTCTTCAGTCAGGCCACTAGGACTTGGTGGGACTTGGAGGAACGAAGGCCATTTGTGGGGGGGGCAGGACTACAGTCTCATGGCCCAAGGGGGTAAGGACAGGAGACCAGGTCATCAGATCCTGGCAGGCTAGAAGACAAGTTAGGGGGACAAAGTAAGTGATGAAAGTGGCTAAATGGAGGGGAAGCATAGGGATGCCTTGGCCCCTGAGTGTGGTGGCCAGCGTGTCTAGCGTAAGGAGTGTGGAGCAGAGGGGCTGGAAAGAGCGTGGAGCGGAGCCTGCTGGCTCGGCCAGTGAGCAGCGCATGCGCATCTCAGGATTGTCTGTGGACGCAGGCGTTGCCTGCTGGACAGGAGCACGTAGCCACAGACTCTAGGTGATGCGCATTTGCTTTTAAACATTAAGGCAGAAGCATCTTTTATGCCAGCCCAGGAGAAGGGTATAAATATTAACGTCCTATAAAAAGGCAGCAGCACCTGAGCGAAGCAGGTGTGCAGAGTGCTTTCATTTTTATTTATTTAATTTTAGTCTCAAGTATTATGATTTGGAAAATTGACTTTCACAACAGGCAAAAGTGCAGTGGAGAATTCTAATAATTCTCTAACATATTTGCCTTTGGTTCTAAAATACAATAAAAAATAAGAACCTTGGCCAGCCTTCTGCACGGTTCCTAGAATTTCTGAAGTTAGCAAGAGCTTGACAATGAATACTGCAGCTAAACAAATAACAGCCTAAACATAAATAGTCCTCACATTATTTTAGGGCAAGAGCCGCATGAAAGATGCGAAATGACAGGTTTGGTAAGAACCATAAATGATTCCATAAAATGGTAATCAATGTAATCAACATTTTAAAAGTGTTTATTCTGGGCAAGGCGTGAGTGTGTGTGTGTGTGTGTGTGTGTGTGTATGCATGCACACAGATCTTGGTGTGTGTGTGCACACAGGGAAGACATTTAAAAATAGGTTTTCCAATAATGGCACATGGTCTCTGCTCTTTGAAAGCATTCAGATCAGTGACATCCAGAAATCTGTACAGCTGTGCAGCCATCACCCCAGTCAAGCTTTACAACCCTTCCCCATCCCCTAAATGTCCTCCGTCGGCCGACAATCCACTCCCAGCCCCAGATGTGTGTTCTGTTGCCGTATATTTGGCTTTTCTGGACAGTGCAAATAAATGGAACCGTTCAACCCGCAAGCTTCTAAGCTGACTTCTCCCATGAGGTATGTTGTTTTTGAGATCCACCTGTGATACGCCATGGACTAGGAACTCACTCGCTTTTATTGCTGATATTCTGTTCCATTGTTTGGGGGTGCAACATTTTATTTGCCCGTCATTAGTTGGTAGGCATTTGTATTGTTTCCAGTTCTGGGTTATTACAACTGGTGCTCCTATGAACATTCACATACACGGCTTTCTAGGTACATGAGATTCTAGGTGTTCCTATTGCACTGTCATTTAGTACCACCATAGTTTGCTGCAGATAATAAAACTAAAGCTCAAAAAAAATCGTGGAACTTTCTCAAGGTGATAAATGTAACTGGGTAAATATTTTGAGGAAAATAAATGCCACTTTTCCTGGGCTTCTGAATACCTCGCTGCCTCCACAGACCAAGCCTGCGTCATTCATCTCTCCAGGAGGGAGGTGGGGTAGAAGAGCTTTCTAACAGAAATCAGAGATAAAGTGGAACATGTTAATCAGCTCTGACAGTCAGAATATACTTGGGGATAAGACAGTAAGACGAAAACCAGGCTCTAGAAGGAAGGGTGTAGGGAAGAAGGCAGGATGATGGGAAACATATTTCTTTTATTGTTGTTAGTATACTTAGAAGAAACGCCAGGAGAATTGGGTCCTGGTGTCTTCCTTGAGTAGGGAAGATGTCTCTCCTTCTGGGGGAGAAGAGGCTAGAGAGACCAAGGTGGGAGCGGGTGATGGGCTGCAGCTGGTGAGGGAGTGACAGTGTCAGGCAGCGTAGGACCCTGGGTCCTGCAGGTGGGGCTGTCTCCAGCTGCCCCACATCGTGTGGGAGAAGAGCTCCGCCCAGGGAGACTTGGCCGCTCACACCACCAGGCAGAGAAGCAGCCGCTGTTTATCTCTTCCAAGTTGCCGGTGGTGCCCTTGTGGTGTGGAGGGAACCTAGGAGTCCCGCGTGCTCCAGAGCATGGGTCCTTGGTGCAAAGGAGCCAGTCTGGCCTTGTGGGGCCTGAGCCTGGTGGTGGGCTCAATAGAGAGAAGGCTGAGCCTCCACAGCTGGAGCAGGAGCCGGGTGTCCCCATGCCCATTTTCTCCATAAGAACATAAGGCCATGTCAGGCCACACCCATGCTCTTGCAGGTAGGTGGTGGAAATCTGTGATCAACACTGCTGTTTAAAGTGCATGATCTGTAAAAGGCTTAAGTCAATGACTTCTGACATTGCCAGTCCTGTGGAAAACCCACCACTATTATGGACTACTGGACTGTGTTGAACTACTTTGCTGAATTCACGCACCTATAATATTTAAGTGACAATGGAATACTCTTCTCTGACAAAACTAAACAAAAATAGGGGATACAAATGAATGACCATTTTGTATCTGTATA